>JAUMJK010002259.1:0-40075 GCA_033558105.1 Coccyzus lansbergi | reverse complement strand
CCCCAAACCCCCCAGACCCCCACTCCCTTCACCCCAACATCCCCTCAGTCTCCCCCAAACCCCCCTCTCAGCCCCCCCAAACCCCCTCAGCACCCCCAGACCCAGCTCCTGCCCCCAAAGCCCTCAGGCCCCCCCACTCCCAGCACCCCCAAGACCCCTCAGCCCCCCCAAACCCCACTCCCTTCACCCCAAGCCCCCTCAGTCTCCCCCAAACCCCCTCGTCAGCCCCCCCAAGACCACCCTGAGCCCCCCCAGACCCCAGCTCCTGCCCCCCAAACCCTGAGCCCCCCCAAATCCCACTCCCAGCCCCCCAAGACCCCTCAGCCCCCACTCCCAGCCCCCCCAAACCCCCTCAGCACCCCCAGACCCAGCTCCTGCCCCCCCAAAGCCCTCAGCGCCCCCCACTCCCAGCACTCCCAAGACCCCTCAGCCCCCCCAAACCCCACTCCCTTCACCCCAAGCCCCCTCAGTCTCCCCCAAACCCCCCTCTCAGCCCCCCCAAACCCCCCAAACCCCACTCCCTTCACCCCAACACCCCTCAGCCCCCCCCAAACCCCCCTCTCAGCCCCCCCAAACCCCCCAGACCCCCACTCCCTTCACCCCAAACCCCCTCAGTCTCCCCCAACCCCCCTCTCAGCCCCCCCAGAACCCCCTCAGTCTCCCCCAAACCCCCCCCCCTCACCCCCCCAAACCCCCTCAGCGCACCCCAAGACCCCCCCAGAGCCCCCCCAAAAAACCTTGAAGCTGAGGTTGCGGACGATGAGCCGAGCTTTCCTGGCCGCCCCCCGAGGCTTTTTGGGGTTGGGGGCGGCTTGGGCGGCTTCGGGGGGCGTCGGGGGCGACGCCGAGTTTGGGGGGACCCCCTTCCTCGGGCGCGGCCGGGCCAGGCCGAGGGGCAGGGGGCGCCCCCCGAGCTTTGGGGGAGCCCCCAGGGCTCGAGCCGCGTCCTGGGCCAGGGAGAAGGTGACGTAGCCGAAGCCGCGACACTGCGAGGAGCCTTGGGGAGGGGGGGGGGGGCGAGAAAAAAATGGGGGGTGAGGACCCCAAAAACCTCCCCCTGGACCCCAAAAACCTCCCACAGCCCAATCCTAAAGGGCCAAAGGCCAATCCTTAGCGACTCCGAACCCCCAAATCCCAACCCTAAAGCCCCAAATCCCAATTTTAAGCCCCTAATCCCAATTTTAAGCCCCAAATCCCAATGTTAAGCCCCAAATCCCAATGTTAAGCCCCAAATCCCAATGTTAAGCCCCAAATTCCAATGTTAAGCCCCAAATCCCAATGTTAAAGCCCCAAATCCCAACCCCAAAGCCCCAAATCCCGACCCCAAAGCCCCAAATCCCGACCCCAAAGCCCCAAATCCCGACCCCAAAGCCCCAAATCCCGACCCCAAAGCCCCAAATCCCGACCCCAAAGCCCCAAATCCCGACCCCAAAGCCCCAAATCCCAATCCCAAAGCCCAAATCCCAATCCCAGCACCTCCAAACCCTCAAATCCCAATCCTACCACCTCCAAACCCTCAAATCCCAATCCCAAACCCTCAAATCCCAATCCTACCACCTCCAAACCCCCAAATCCCAATCCCAAACCCTCAAATCCCAATCCCAGTGACCCCAAAGACCCAAATCCAATCCCAAACCCGCAAATCCCAATCCCACCACCTCCAAACCCCCAAATCCCAATCCTAAACCCCCCAATACCCCCATATCCCACTCCCAGTGCCCCAAACCCTCTCCCAGTGCCCCCCAAGCCCCTTTCCTCCTGCTCCCAGTCCCACGAAACCAGCTCCCAGCCCCCCAAGTCCCACCCCCAGCCCCCCAATACCCCCATATCCCATTCCAAGCCCCCAATCCCCCTCCCAGTGCCCCCCAAGCCCCTTTCCTCCTGCTCCAAACCCCCTGAAACCAGCTCCCAGCCCCCCAAGTCCCACCCCCAGCCCCCCAATACCTCCCAAGTCCCACCCCCAGCCCCCAACACCCCCCAAATCCCCCTAGGCCCCTAAATTCCCACTCCCAGCCCCCCAATACCCCCCAAATCCCACTCCCAGCCCCCAAATCCTCTCCCAGTGCCCCCCAAGCCCCTTTCCTCCTGCTCCCAAAACCCTGGAACCAGCTCCCAGCCCCCCAAGTCTCACCCCCAGCCCCCCAATACCCCCATATCCCACTCCCAGTGCCCCAAACCCTCTCCCAGTGCCCCCAAGCCCCTTTCCTCCAGCTCCCAGTCCCACGAAACCAGCTCCCAGCCCCCAAGTCCCACCCCCAGCCCCCCAATACCCCCATATCCCACCCCCAGCCCCCCAATACCCCCCAAGTCCCACCTCCAGCCCCCAATACCCCCAAATCCCACTCCCAGCCCCAGACCCCCTCCCAGTGCCCCCCAAGCCCCTTTCCTCCTGCTCCAAACCCCCTGAAACCAGCTCCCACCCCCCAAGTCCACCCCCAGCCCCCCAATACCCCCAAATCCCACTCCCAGCCCCCAAACCCTCTCCAGTGCCCCCCAAGCCCCTTTCCTCCTGCTCCCAGTCCCACGAAACCAGCTCCCAGCCCCCCAAGTCCCACCCCCAGCCCCCCAACACCCCCATATCCCACCCCCAGCCCCCCAACACCCCCCAAATCCCCCCCCCAGGCCCTAAATTCCCACTCCCAGCCCCCCAATGCCCCCCCAAGTCCCACCCCCAGCCCCCCAATACCCCCATATCCCACTCCCAGCCCCCAAACCCTCTCCCAGTGCCCCCCAAGCCCCTTTCCTCCAGCTCCCAGTCCCACGAAACCAGCTCCCAGCCCCCAAGTCCCACTCCCAGCCCCCCAAGTGCCACCCCAGCCCCCCAAGTCCCCCCAAATCCCCCCCCCAGGCCCCTAAATTCCCACTCCCAGCCCCCCAAGTCCCACCTCCAGCCCCCCAATACCCCCTATATCCCACTCCCAGCCCCCCAAGTGCCACCCCCCATACCCCCCAAAGACCTCCCATATCACCCTCCTAGGCCCCAAACCCCCCTCCCAGTGCCCCCCAAGCCCCTTTCCTCCTGCTCCCAGTCCCACGAAACCAGCTCCCAGCCCCCCAAGTCCCACCCCCAGCCCCCCAACACCCCCCATATCCCACTCCCGGACCCCCCTACCCTTCTCGGTGACCACGAAGCAGCGTCGCAGGGCCCGAAGCCGCCGAAGAGGGCCTCGAGCTGGGCGGCGGTGGCGGCCGCGGGCAGGCCCCGCACCAGCACCGTGCGGCCCTCCCCGCGCGCCGCCATCTTGGCCGTCGAGGCAACGAGGTGGGTGGGGAAAGATAGGGGGTGGGAGGGGCAGAGCGGCGACGCCGCGCGCTAGCGCCTCCACAGCGGCGCAGATGGGAAGTGCAGGGCTGGAGGACTGAAAAGGAAGGTGAGTAAGGGAAGAAGGGGCAGAGCGTCGACGCTGCGCGCCAGCGCCCCCCATAGCGGCGCAGGTGGGAAGTGCAGGGCTGGAGGACTGAAAAGGAAGGTGAGTGAGGGAAGAAGGGGCAGAGCGTCGACGCCGCGCGCCAGCGCCACCATAGCGGCGCAGGTGGGAAGTGCAGGGCTGGAGGACTGAAAAGGAAGGTGAGTGAGGGAAGAAGGGGCAGAGCGTCGACGCTGCGCGCCAGCGCCACTACAGCGGCGAAGAGGGGAACTGCAAGGATGGAGGACTGGAAGGAAATCAGAGAGGGGGTGGAGCAGGGCAGAGCGGCGACCCCGCTCGCCAGCGCCCCTATAGCGGCGCAGGTGGGAAGTGCAGGGCTGGAGGACTGAAAAGGAAGGTGAGTGAGGGAAGAAGGGGCAGAGCGTCGACCCTGCGCGCCAGCGCCCCCACAGCGGCGCAGGTGGGAAGTGCAAGGATGGAGGACTGGAAGGAAATAAGAGAGGGGGTGGGGCAGGGCAGAGTGGCGACGCCGCGCGCCAGCGCCCCCATAGCGGCGCAGGTGGGAAGTGCAGGGCTGGAGGACTGAAAAGGAAGGTGAGTAAGGGAAGAAGGGGCAGAGCGTCGACCCTGCGCGCCAGCGCCCCTATAGCGGCGCAGGTGGGAAGTGCAGGGCTGGAGGACTGAAAAGGAAGGTGAGTGAGGGAAGAAGGGGCAGAGCGTCGACGCTGCGCGCCAGCGCCACCATAGCGGCGCAGAAGGGAACTGCAAGGATGGAGGACTGGAAGGAAAGAGAAGGGAGGGTGAGGAGGGGCAGAGAGACTGAGATGGGACTGAGGGACTGGGCTGGACTGGTGGGACTGGTGGGACTAGATTGGACTGGGATGGACTAGTGGGACCGGGATGGATTGGTGGGACTGGGATGGACTGGTGGGACTGGGATGGACTGGTGGGACTGGGCTGGACTGGATTGGACTGGGATGAATTAGTGGGACCGGGATGGATTGGTGGGACTGGGACGGACTGGGATGGACTAGTGGAACTGGGATGCACTGGTGGAACTGGGATGGACTGGTGGGACTGGGCTGGACTGGTGGGACTGGGATGGACTGGATTGGACTGGGATGGACTCGTGGGACTGGGCTGGACTGGTGGGACTGGGCTGGACTGGTGGGACTGGTGGGACTGGGCTGGACTGGATTGGACTGGGATGGACTAGTGGGACTGGGATGGACTGGTGGGACTGGGATGGACTGGATTGGACTGGGATGGACTAGTGGGACTGGGCTGGACTGGTGGGACTGAGATGGACTGGTGGGACTGGGCTGGACTGGTGGGACTGGGCTGGACTGGATTGGACTGGGATGGACTAGTGGGACTGGGATGGACTGGTGGGACTGGGATGGACTGGATTGGACTGGGATGGACTAGTGGAACTGGGATGCACTGGTGGAACTGGGCAGGACTGGTGGGACTGGGCTGGACTGGTGGGACTGGGATGGACTGGATTGGACTGGGATGGACTAGTGGGACCGGGATGGATTGGTGGGACTGGTGGGACTGGGATGGACTGGATTGGACTGGGATGGACTAGTGGAACTGGGATGCACAGGTGGAACTGGGCAGGACTGGTGGGACTGGGCTGGACTGGTGGGACTGGGATGGACTGGATTGGACTGGGATGGACTAGTGGGACTGGGCTGGACTGGTGGGACTGGGAGGGACTGGTGGGACTGGGATGGACTGGGATGGACTAGTGGAACTGGGATGGACTGGTGGGACTGGGATGGACTAGTGGGACTGGGCTGGACTGGTGGGACTAGTGGGACTGGGATGGACTGGGATGGACTAGTGGGACTGGGCTGGACTGGGATGGACTGGATTGGACTGGGATGGACTGGTGGGACTGGGATGGACTAGTGGAACTGGGATGCACTGGTGGAACTGGGATGCACTGGTGGGACTGGGCTGGACTGGTGGGACTGGGATGGACTGGATTGGACTGGGATGGACTAGTGGAACTGGCATGCACTGGTGGAACTGGGCAGGACTGGATTGGACTGGGATGGACTAGTGGGACTGGGATGGACTGGATTGGACTGGGATGGACTAGTGGGACTGGGCTGGACTGGTGGGACTGGGAGGGACTGGTGGGACTGGTGCGACTGGGATGGACTCGGATGGACTAGTGGGACTGGGATGTACTAGTGGAACTGGGATGGACTGACTGGGATGCACTGGGATGGACTGGTGGGACTGGGATAGACTGGAGGGACTAGTGGAACTGGGATGGACTGGTGGGACTGGGATGGACTGGTGGGACTGGTGCGACTGGGATGGACTGGGATGGACTAGTGGGACTGGGATGGACTGGGATGGACTAGTGGAACTGGGCTGGACTAGTGGAACTGGGCTGGACTGGTGGGACTGGGCTGGACTGGGCTGGACTGGGCTGGACTGGTGGGACTGGGCTGGACTGGGATGCACTGGGCTGGACTGGGCTGGACTGGTGGGACTGGGATGGGAACCACAGGGCTGGAGGATCTGGGGGGGTCTCCCCATCCCCCAACTCCCCTGTTTTGGGGTCTCTCTCTCCCCCAGACTCACCTTTTGGGGGTTCTTCCCCCCCAGACTCACCTTTGGGGTCCCCCCCCCCTCCGGTGCTCGGGCCTCCCCGCGGCTCCTTTTTGGGGTAAGGGCTTCCTGAGGCTGCCGGGAGGAACAGCAAGCCCAGACCGCAAAAAGGGCCGAGAGGGACGGGAAAAGGGGGACGGACAGGTGGAGAAGGGGGGGGGGGGGGTTGGAGGGGACGGACAGGGGGGAGAAGATCCAGCTCCATCCCATCATTTCCATGGCATCGTCGTCATCCCATCGTCTCCATCTCCATCGTCTCCATTGCATCATCTCCATCCCATCATCTCCATCCCATCATCTCCGTCTCCATCCCACAGTCTCCATCTCATCTCCATCCCATCGTCTCCATCCCATTGTCTGCATGTCCATTGTCTCCATCCTATCATCTCCATCCCATCACCTCCATCATTTCCATCCCATCGTCTCCATCCCGTCGTCTCCATCCCATCATCTCCATCCCATTGTCTCCATCCCATTGTCTACATCCCATCATCTCCATTGTCTACATCCCATCATCTCCATCCCATCTTCTCCATCATCTCCATCCCATCGTCTCCATCATCTCCATCATCTCCATTGCATCATCTCCATCCCATGATCTCCATCCCATCGTCTCCATCCCATCGTCTCCATCTCCTCATCTCCATCCCATCGTTTCCCATCCTATCATCTCCATCCCATCGTCTCCATCCCGTCATCTCCATATTATGGTCTTCATCCCATCATCTCCATCCCATCATCTCCATTGCATCATCTCCTTCTCCATCCCACAGTCTCCATCTCATCTCCATCCCATTGTCTTCATCCCATTGTCTGCATGTCCATTGTCTCCATCCCATCATCTCCATATTATGGTCTTCATCCCATCATGTCCATCCCATCATCTTCATCCCATCGTCTCCATCCCATCATCTCCATGCCATCATCTCCATCATCTCCATTGCATCATGTCCATCCCATCATCTCCATCCCATCGTCTCCATCTCATCATCCCCATTCCATCGTCTTCATCCCATTGTCTCCACCTCCATCATCTCCATCATCTCCCTCCCATCTCCATCATCTCCATCCTGTCGTCTCCATCTCCATCATCTCCATCATCTCCAACCCATCATCTCCATCCTATCATCCCCATCTCCATCACACCATCTCCATCCCATCATCTCCATCATCTCCATCCCATTATCCCCATCTCAATCATCTCAATCATCTCCATCCCATCATCTCCATCCCATCGTCTCCATCTCATTATCTCCATCGTCTCCATCCCATCATCTCCATCTCCATCCCATCATCTCCATCCCATTGTCTCCATCCCATTGTCTCCATCCCATCATCTCCATTGTCTACATCCCATCATCTCCATCCCATCATCTCCATCATCTCCATCATCTCCATTGCATCATCTCCATCCTATCATCTCCATCCCACCATCTCCATCCCATCGTCTCCATCTCCATCCCACAGTCTCCATCTCATCTCCATCCCATCGTCTCCATCCCATTGTCTGCATGTCCATTGTCTCCACCCTATCGTCTCCATCCCATCATCTCCATATTATGGTCTTCATCCCATCATCTCCATCCCATCATCTCCATCCCATCATCTCCATCATCTCCATTGCATCATCTCCATCCCATCGTCTCCATCTCGTCATCTCCATCCCATTGTTTCCCATCCTATCATCTCCATTGCATCATCTCCATCCCATCATCTCCATCTCCAACCCATTGTCTCCATCCCATTGTCTCCATCTCATCGTCTCCATCCCATCATCTCCATTGTCTACATCCCATGGTCTCCATCCCATCTTCTCCGTCTCCAAACCGTCATCCCCATCTCGTGGTCTTCATCCCATCATCCCCATCCCATTATCTCCATCTCATCGTCTCCATCTCCATCCCATCATCTCCATCTCCATCCCATCGTCTCCATCCCATCATCTCCATCGTCTCCATCCCATTATCTCCATCTCCATCTCATCATCTCCATCCCATTATCTCCATCCCATTGTCTCCATCTCCATCCCATCGTCCCCATCCAATTGCCTCCATCCCGTCATCTCCATCACACCATCTCCATCCCATCGTCTCCATCCCATTATCCCCATCTCAATCATCTCAATCATCTCCATCCCATCATCTCCATCCCATCGTCTCCATCTCATCATCTCTATCTCCATCTCGTCATCTTCAACTCCTTCATCTCCATCCCATCGTCTCCATCTCCATCATCTCCATCATCTCCATCATCTCCATCTCCATCGTCTCCATCATCTCCATCCCATCATCTCCATCCCATCATCCCCATCTCCATCCCATCATCTTCATCCCATCATCTCCATCATCTCCATCCCATCGTCTCCATCCCATCGTCTCCATCCCATCGACTCTATCCCATCATCTCCATCTCCATCATCTCCATCGTCTCCATCTCCATCATCTCCATCATCTCCATCCCATCATCTCCATCATCTCCATCCCATCATCTCCATCCCATCGTCCCCATCCCATCATCTCCATCTCCATCCAATCATCTCCATCTCATCATCTCCCATCGTCTCCATCCCATCATCTCCATCTCCATTCCATTGTCTCCATCCCATCATCTCCATCCCATCATCTCCATCATCTCCATCTCATCGTCTCCATCCCATCATCTCCATTGTCTACATCCCATGGTCTCCATCACATCTTCTCCATCTCCAAACCGTCATCCCCATCTCGTGGTCTTCATCCCATCATCTCCATCGTCTCCATCCCATTATCTCCATCTCCATCTCATCATCTCCATCCCATTATCTCCATCCCATTGTCTCCATCTCCATCCCATCGTCCCCATCCAATTGCCTCCATCCCATCATCTCCATCATCTCCATCTCCATCGTCTCCATCCCATCATCTCCATCCCATCATCTCCATCCCATCATCTCCATCATCTCCATCTCCATCGTCTCCATCCCATCATCTCCATCCCATCATCTCCATCCCATCATCTCCATCATCTCCATCTCCATCGTCTCCATCCCATCATCTCCATCCCATCATCTCCATCGTCTCCGTCTCCATCCCATCGTCTCCATCCCATCATCTCCATCCCATCGTCCCCATCCAATCATCTCCATCCCATCATCTCCATCCCTTCATCTCCATCCCATCGTCTCCATCCCATCATCCCACACGTTGGGAGACGCAGGAGGTGACGATTTCCAGGGAAGGTGACACCGAGCCGGTTGCCCCACCCCCACCCCCCCCCATCCCCATCCCCTCGCCTGGTGGGGCCAGAATGGACACGTGGTGGCCACCTCCTGGCTCTCCTTGGCCACCTCCAGGCTCTCCATGGCCACCTCCCAGCTCTTCTTGGCCACCTCCAGGCTCTCCTTGGCCACCTCCAGGCTCTCCTTGGCCACCTCCCGGATCTCCTTGGCCACCTCCAGGCTCTCCATGGCCACCTCCCAGCTCTTCTTGGCCACCTCCAGGCTCTCCTTGGCCACCACCAGCAGCTCCTGGTGGGAATGGCTTCCCGGCCTGCTCTGAGGGGACGGGAGCGGCTGGAGGGGACGGAGATGGACGGAGGAGATCAAGATGATGGAGGGGATGGAGATGGACAGAGGGGATGGAGATGGACGGAGATGGATGGAGGGGATGGAGATGGACAGAGGGGATGGAGATGGACGGAGGGGATGGAGATGGACAGAGGGGATGGAGGGGATGGAGGGGATGGAGATGGACGGAGATGGACAGAGATGGACGGAGGGGACGGAGATGGACGGAGGGGATGGAGGGGATGGAGATGGACGGAGGGGATAGAGGGGATGGAGATGGATGGAGGGGATGGAGATGGACGGAGGGGATGGAGATGGACAGAGGGGATGGAGGGGATGGAGGGGATGGAGATGGACGGAGATGGACAGAGATGGACGGAGGGGACGGAGATGGACGGAGGGGATGGAGGGGATGGAGATGGACGGAGGGGATGGAGGGGATGGAGATGGACGGAGGGGATAGAGTGGATGGACATGGACAGAGGGGATGGAGATGGACGGAGATGGATGGAGGGGATGGAGATGGACAGAGGGGATGGAGATGGACGGAGGGGATGGAGATGGACAGAGGGGATGGAGGGGATGGAGGGGATGGAGATGGACGGAGATGGACAGAGATGGACGGAGGGGACGGAGATGGACGGAGGGGATGGAGGGGATGGAGATGGACGGAGGGGATAGAGGGGATGGAGATGGATGGAGATGGACGGAGGGGATGGAGATGGACGGAGATGGATGGAGGGGACAGAGATGGTCAGATGGGATGGAGATGGACAGAAGGGACGGAGATGGAGGGAGATGGACAGAGAGGATGGAGAGGGTGGAGATGGATGGATGGATGGAGATGGACGGAGGGGATGGAGATGAATGGAGATGGATGGATGGAGATGGACAGAGGGGATGGAGATGAATGGAGATGGACGGAGAGGATGGAGATGGACAGAGGGGATGGAGGTGGATGGAGAGGACGGAGATGGACAGAGGGGACGGAGATGGATGGAGAGGACGGAGATGGACGGAGAGGATGGAGATGGACGGAGATGGACGGATTGGATGGAGATGGACAGAGGGGACGGAGATGGATGGAGAGGACGGAGATGGATAGAGAGGATGGAGATGGATGGAGAGGATGGAGATGGATGGAGGGGATGGAGATGGATGGAGGGGATGGAGATGGACAGAGGGGATGGAGATGGATGGAGGGGATGGAGGTGAATGGAGAGGATGGAGGTGGACAGAGGGGATGGAGATGGATGGAGAGGATGGAGATGGACGGAGATGGATGGTGAGGACGGAGATGGATGGAGAGGATGGAGATGGACGGAGATGGATGGAGATGGATGGATGGGATGGAGATGGACGGAGGGGACGGAGATGGATGGAGAGGATGGAGATGGACGGAGATGGATGGAGAGGATGGAGATGGACGGAGGGGATGGAGGTGGATGGAGAGGACGGAGATGGACGGAGAGGATGGAGATGGATGGAGATGGATGGAGATGGATGGATGGGATGGAGATGGATGGAGGGGACGGAGATGGACGGAGAGGACGGAGATGGACGGAGGGGATGGAGGTGACCAAGATGGATGGATGATGGGATGGAGATGGATGGAGGAGATGGAGATGACGAAGAGAAAGGAGATGGACAGAGGGGACAGAGGTGGACGGAGGGGATGGAGGTGGACGGAGGGGACGGAGATGGACAGTTGGGATGGAGATGGACAGAGATGGACAGGAGGGGATGGAGATGGATGGAGATGGACAGATGGAGATGGAGACAGACGGAGGGGATGGAGACGGATGGAGGGGACGGAGATGGATGGAGGGGATGGAGATGGACGGAGGAGATGAAGATGATGGAGGGGATGGAGTTGATGGAGAGGATGGAGATGGACAGAGGGGACGGAGATGGACAGAGGGGATGGAGATGAATGGAGAGGACAGAGATGGATGGAGAGGATGGAGATGGACAGAGTGGACAGAGATGGATGGAGGGGACGGAGATGGACAGAGGGGACTGAGATGGATGGAGATAGATGGAGGAGATGTAGGAGATGGAGATGGACGGAGGGGACGGAGATGGGTGGAAGGGATGGAGATGGACGGAGATGGATGGAGGAGATGAAGATGATGGAGGGGATGGAGATGACGGAGAGGATGGAGATGACAAAGAGGATGGAGATGGACAGAGGGGATGGATGGGATGGAGAAGGACAGAGGGGACAGAGGTGGTCAGAGGGGATGGAGATGGACAGAAGGGACGGAGATGGACGGAGATGGAGGGAGTTGGATGGAGGGGACGGAGATGGACAGAGGGGATGGAGATGGATGGAGAGGGTGGAGATGACAGAGAGGACGGAGACAAACAGAGGGGATGTGGATGGACGGAGATGGACGGATGGGATGGAAATGGACAGAGGGGACGGAGATGGACGGAGGGGATGGAGATGAATGGAGATGGACGGATGGAGATGGATGGAGGGGACAGAGATGGATGGAGGGAATGGAGATGGATGGAGGGGACAGAGGGGATGGAGATGAATGGAGATGGACGGATGGAGATGGAGATGGACAGAGGGGATGGAGATGAATGGAGATGGATGGAGGAGATGGAGGAGATGGAGATGGACGGAGGGGATGGAGGGGATGGAGATGGACGGAGGGGATGGAGGAGATGAAGATGATGGAGGGGATGGAGATGACGGAGAGGATGGAGATGGACAGAGGGGACGGAGATGGACAGAGGGGACGGAGATGAACGGATGGGATGGAGATGGACATTGGGGACAGAGATGGACAGAGGGGACAGAGATGGACGGAAGGGATGGAGATGGATGGAGGGGACGAAGATGGACAGAGGGGACGAAGATGGACGGAGGGGATGGAGATGGACAGAGGGGACGGAGATGGACAGAGGGGATGGAGATGAATGGAAGGGATGGAGGGGACGGAGGGGATGGAGATGGATGGAGGGGATGGAGGGGATGGAGATGGACAGAGGGGATGGAGGGGATGGAGATGGATGGAGATGGACAGAGGGGATGGAGATGGACAGAGGGGATGGAGGGGATGGAGATGGACGGAGATGGATGGAGGGGATGGAGATGGACAGAGGGGATGGAGGGGATGGAGATGGACGGAGATGGATGGAGGGGATGGAGATGGACGGAGATGGACGGAGGGGATGGAGATGGACAGAGGGGATGGAGGGGATGGAGATGGACGGAGATGGATGGAGGGGATGGAGATGGACAGAGGGGATGGAGGGGATGGAGATGGACGGAGATGGATGGAGGGGATGGAGATGGACGGAGATGGACGGAGGGGATGGAGATGGACAGAGGGGATGGAGGGGATGGAGATGGACGGAGGGGATGGAGATGGACGGAGGGGATGGAGATGGACGGAGGGGATGGAGGGGATGGAGAGGATGGAGGGGATGGAGATGGACAGAGGGGATGGAGATGGACATTGGGGACAGAGATGGACAGAGGGGACGAAGATGGACAGAGGGGATGGAGATGGACGGAGGGGACGGAGATGGACAGAGGGGATGGAGATGAACAGAGGGGATGGAGATGGACATTGGGGACAGAGATGGACAGAGGGGACGGAGATGGACGGAGGGGATGGAGATGGACGGAGGGGGCAGAGGGGGTGTATGGGATGGACTGGTGGAACTGGGACGGACTGGGGGGGGTGGGGCACACAGGGGGATCCCATCCCATCCCAATCCCCCCCCCCCCAATTCCTACCTGTACTGGGGTGGGGAGGGTTAGAGTGGGGGGGGGGTAAAAGTGGGGTGGGGGGTGTTCTGGGCGGGACACGCATCCCACCCCCAATTCCTACAGGGGAGGGGGTGTAGTGGGGGGGAGGGGTAAATGGAGGGAGGGGCAAGGGGAGGGGGTTGGGGGGGGGACGTAGGGGGAGACCCCATCATCCCCCCCCCCTCCTCCCCATCACCCCTATTCCTACCTGTTCCATGGGGTTCCGGCAGGGTCCATGTTCCTGGGGGGGTCGCTTTTCCGGGGGCGCCCAGTGGGTTGGGTAGGGGGTCCCTATTCCGGGGGAGGCCCCAGGTGGGGGGGGGGGGGGGGGGGGGGGTCACTATTCCCGGGGGGGTCGCTATTCCTGGGGCGCCTGAGTAGGGGATGGGGAATGGGTGTCTCAGTTTGGGGGTTCCGGGGTGGTACCTGGGGAGGGCTCTGAGAGGGTTCCGGGGGGTCCCAGTTCCGGGGAAGGGGGGTTTTGGGGGTTCGGGGGGGGGAACTGGGGGGGTCGGGGGGGGTCAAGGGGGGTCCTGGGGTGGGGGGGGTTGGGGGGGTCGGGCCCCTCCCTCGCGCTCGGCCTGCATTGAGGTCCCTGCGTCACTGGGTTCCCCTGGAAACACGCGGGAGCTAAAAATAGAAGCTGGGGGGGGGGGGGGGAGGGGAGGGGAGAGGGGAGGGGGAGGGGGAGGGAGGGACAGACAGACAGACAAGGGGGGGACAGGGGGACATGGCCCTCACCATAGGGACTGGTGGGACTGGGATGGACTAATGGGACTGGGATGGACTGGGATGGACTGGTGGGACTGGTCAACAGGGATGGACTGGTGGGACTGGGATGGACTGGTGGGACTGGAATGGACTGGGATGGACTGGAATGGATTGGAATGGACTGGTGGGACTGGGATGGACTGGGATGGACTGGTGGGACTGGATGGACTAATGGGACTGGGATGGACTGGGATGGACTGATGGGACTGGTCAACAGGAATGGACTGGTGGGACTGGGATGGACTGGTGGGACTGGATGGACTAATGGGACTGGGATGGACTGGGATGGACTGGTGGGACTGGATGGACTAATGGGACTGGGATGGACTGGGATGGACTGGTGGGACTAGGATGGACTAATGGGACTGGGATGGACTGGGATGGACTGGGATGGACTGATGGGACTGGGATGCACTGGGATGGACTGGTGGGACTGGAATGGACTGGTGGGACTGGGATGGACTGGTTGCACTGGTATGTGATGGTTGGACTGGGATAGACTGGTGGGACTGGGATGGACTGGACTGGTGGGACTGGAATGGATTTGAATGAACTGGTCGGACTGGGATGAATTGGAATGGACTGAGATGGACTGCTTGGACTGGGATGGACTGGGATTGACTGGTGGGACCAGGATGGACTGGTGGGACTGGGATGGACTAATGGGACTGGGATGGACTGGTGGGACAGGGATGGACTGGTGGGACTGGTGAGACTGGGATGCACTGGGATGTACTGGTGGGACTGGGATGGACTGGGATGGACTGGTGGGACTGGGATGGACTGATGGGACTGGTCAACAGGGATGGACTGGTGGACTGGGATGGACTGGTGGGACTGGGATGGACTGGTTGCACTGGTATGCGATGGTTGGACTGGGATAGACTGGTTGGACTGGGATGGACTGGTGGGACTGGGATGGACTGAGATGGACTGGTCGGACTAGGATGGTTGGACTGGGATGGACTGGGATGGACTGGTCAGACTAATGGGACTGGAATGGACTGGTGGGACTGGGCTGGACTGGTGGGACTGGGATGGACTGACTGGTGGGACTGGATGGACTAATGGGACTGGGATGGACTGGGATGGACTGGTGGGACTGGGATGGACTGGGATGGACTGGTGGGACTGGATGGACTGGTGCGACTGGGATGGACTGGTGGGACTGGTGGGACTGGATGGACTAGTGGGACTGGGATGGACTGGTGGGACTGGGATGGACTGGGATGGACTGGTGGGACTGGATGGACTGGTGGGACTGGGATGGACTGGGATGGACTGGTGGGACTGGATGGACTGGGATGGACTGGTGGGACTGGATGGACTGGTGGGACTGGGATGGACTGGGATGGACTGGTGGGACTGGGATGGACTGGTGGGACTGGTGGGACTGGGATGGACTGGGATGGACTGGGATGGACTGGTGGGACTGGATGGACTAATGGGACTGGGATGGACTGGGATGGACTGGGATGGACTGATGGGACTGGTCAACAGGGATGGACTGGTGGGACTGGGATGGACTGGTGGGACTGGGATGGACTGGTTGCACTGGTATGCGATGGTTGGACTGGGATAGACTGGTTGGACTGGGATGGACTGGTGGGACTGAGATGGGCTGAGATGGACTGGTCGGACTGGGATGGTTGGACTGGGATGGACTGGGATGGACTGGTCAGACTAATGGGACTGGAATGGACTGGTGGGACTGGGCTGGACTGGTGGGACTGGGATGGACTGACTGGTGGGACTGGGATGGACTGGTGGGACTGGGATGGACTGACTGGTGGGACTGGGATGGACTGGCTGCACTGGTATGTGATGGTTGGACTGGGATAGACTGGTTGGACTGGGATGGACTGGTGGGACTGGGATGCACTGGGGTGGACTGGTGGGACTGGGATGGACTGGTTGCACTGGTATGTGATGGTTGGACTGGGATAGACTGGTTGGACTGGTGGGACAGGGATGGACTGGTGGGACTGGGATGCACTGAGATGGACTGGTCGGACTGGGATGGTTCAACTGGGATGGACTGGTCGGACTAATGGGACTGGAATGGACTGGTGGGACTGGGCTGGACTGGTGGGACTGGGATGGACTGGAATGGACTGGAATGGACTGGTGGGACTGGGCTGGACTGGTGGGACTGGGATGGACTGGAATGGACTGGTGGGACTGGGATGGACTGACTGGTGGGACTAGGGTGGACTGGTCGGACTGGGATGGACTAATGGGACTGGGATGCACTGGGATGTACTGGTGGGACTGGGATGAACTAGTGGAACTGGGATGGACTGGTGGGACTGGGATGGACTGGTGGGACTGGGATGGACTGGATTGGACTGGGCTGGACTGGTGGGACTGGGATGGACTGGTGGGACTGGGATGGACTGGGATGGACTGGTGGGACTGGGATGGTGTGGGATGGTTGGGCTGGGATGGACTGGATTGGACTTGGCTGGACTGGTGGGACTGGGCTGGACTGGTGGGACTGGGATGGACAGGGCTGGACTGGTGGGACTGGGATGGTTGGACTGGGATGGATTGGAATGGGCTGAGATTAACTGGGTTGGACTGGTGGGACTGTGCTGGGAGCGGCCGCTAGGGGGCGCTCTTTCTCCTCTCGCGGCGCTGCCTGAACCTGCTGCAACCCCAGTGCAAACCAGTACAGCCCAGTGCAAACCAGTACAGCCCAGTCCAACCCAGTAGAGCCCAGTCCAACCCAGTCCAGCTCAGTACAGCCCAGTGCAAACCAGCACAGCCCAGTCCAAACCAGTACAGCCCAGTGCAAACCAACACAGCCCAGTGCAAACCAGTGCTTCCCAGTCCAAACCAGTACAGCCCAGTCCAAACCAGTACAGCCCAGTGCAAACCAACACAGCCCAGTGCAAACCAGTACAGCCCAGTCCAAACCAGTACACCCCTGTGCAAACCAGCACTACCCAGTCCAAACCAGTACAGCCCAGTCCAAACCAGTACAACCCAGTCCAAACCAGTACAGCTCAGTGCAAACCAGTGCTTCCCAGTCCAAACCAGTACAGCCCAGTGCAAACCAGTAGAGCCCAGTCCAAACCAGTACAGCCCAGTGCAAACCAGCACAGCCCAGTGCAACCAGTAGAGCCAGTCCAAACCAGTACAGCCCAGTGCAAACCAGCACAGCCCAGTGCAACCAGTAGAGCCAGTCCAAACCAGTACAGCCCAGTGCAAACCAGTAGAGCCCAGTCCAAACCAGTACAGCCCAGTGCAAACCAGCACAGCCCAATGCAACCAGTACAGCCCAGTCCAACCCAGTGCCGCCCAGTCCAAACCAGTACAACCCAGTCCAAACCAGTACAGCTCAGTGCAAACCAACACAGCTCAGTGCAAACCAGTGCTTCCCAGTCCAAACCAGTCCAGCCCAGTACAGCCTGGTGCCACCCAGTATGCCCCAGTGCTGCTCAGCACCGCCCAGTGCAACCCAACACCTCCCAGTACAGCCCAGTACCTCCCAATACAGCCCAGCACCTCCCAGTACCTCCCAGTACCGCCCAGCATCTCCCAGTACAGCCCAGCACAGCCCCCAGCACCTCCCAGTACAGCTCAGAACCACCCAGTACAACCCAGTACCTCCCAGTAGAGCCCAGTACCTCCCAGCATCACCCAGTACAGCTCACAGGGTCCCCTGCCTTGTTGTGGGGGGGGGGGGGGGGGTGCTCTGGTGTCCCCTGGCTGGTGGGACTGGGGACACTGGGGACACTGGGGACCCTTGGATCCTCCAAGACCCCCAAGTCCCACCAGAGACCCCCAGAACCCCTCTCAAAGCCCCCCCCAGACCCTCCTTGAGATACCCCAAGACCCCCAGGAACCCACCAAAGACCCCCAAGTCCCACCCAAGACCCCCAAGTCCCACCAAAGACCCCCCAAGTCCCACCTAAGCCCCCCCAGACCCCCCTTGAGATACCCCAAGACCTCCAAGAACCCACCAAAGACCCCCAAGTCCCACCCAAGACCCCCAAGTCCCACCAAAGACCCCCAAGTCCCACCTAAGCCCCCCCAGAACCCCCTTGAGATACCCCAAGACCCCCAGGAACCCACCAAAGACCCCCAAGTCCCACCCAAGACCCCCAAGTCCCACCAAAGACCCCCACAAGTCCCACCTAACCCCCCCAGATCCCCCTTGAGATACCCCCAAGACCCCCAGGAACCCACCAAAGACCCCCAAGTCCCACCAAAGAACCACCAAGTCCCACCTAAGACCCCCCAGACCCCCCCTGAGATACCCCAAGACCTCCAAGAACCCACCAAAGACCCCCAAGTCCCACCAAAGACCCCCAAGTCCCACCCAAGACCCCCAAGTCCCACTCAAGCCCCCCCCAGACCCCTCTGAGACCCCCCCAAGACCCCCCCCCCCCCCAAGCCCTCTCTGGGCTGGGGCTGGTGACCTCAGACTTTCTGGGGTGTCCCAGCCCTGGGCTGCCCCCCCCACCCCCCACCAAAGCTCTTCCATTAATTACTGTGGCCCGGACGGAGTTTAATTATCGACCACTCTGCCTTAATTGGCTTCCAAGTCAATTAGCGCCGCCCGATAATTAGCTCCTCGGGGGATACACGGGTGACCGACCGAGCGACCCCTCGTCCAGGCCATCGATCAACCCAGGGGCACTTCAACCGTGTCCCCATGGACGGGGGGTGACCTCGGAGGCTCCAGGGTTGGGATCCAGGGTCGAGATCCATGGGTGGAACCAAGGTTGGGTCCAGGGTTGAGATCATGGGTTAGATCCAGGACCGAGGTTCAGGTTTGAGACCCAAGATTGAGTCCCAGGAGCAGGATCCGTGGGTGGAACCAAGGTTGGGAATCCAGGGTTGAGATCCCGGAGTTGAGGCCCACGGGTTGGAACCTGGGGTTTGGGTCCAGGTTTGGGATCCAGGTTTGGGGTCCCAGGACTGGGATCCAGGGCCGAGATCCATGGGTAGAACCAAGGTTGGAATCCAGGGTTGGGATCCAAGGTTGGGTCCCAGGGCTGGGATTCATCATTGGGTCTCAGCGATGGGTCCCAAGGTCCCAGGGTTGAGGTCCAGGGTTGGGACCTAGTGATGGGTCCCAGGATGCTCCTCAGAGACCATCTCCTCCTCCCAGAAGGTCCCAGGGTTGGGATCCAGGGTTGGGTCCCAGTGACAGTTTTCTGGGTAGAAAACTGGCTGGATGTCCAGGCCCAGAGAGTGGTGGGAAATGGTGTTAAGTCCAGCTGGAGGTCAGTGACAAGTGGTGTCCCCAGGGCTCAGTGCTGGGTCCAGCCCTGGTCAATGTCTTCATCAATGACCTGGATGAGGGCATCGAGGGTCCCCTTAGCAAGTTTGGAGGTGACACTGAGCTGTGTGGATCTGCGGGAGGGTCGGGAGGCTCTGCAAAGGGACCTGAACAGGCTGGATCCATGGGCTGAGTCCAACGGGATGAGGTTTAACACGGCCAAAGGGCAGGTCCTGCACTTGGGGCACAACAACCCTGAGCAGAGCTCCAGACTGGGAGAAGTCTGGCTGGAAAACTGCCAGGAGGAGAGGGACCTGGGGGGGTTGGTCAACAGCGACTGACCATGAGCCAGCAGTGTGCCCAGGGGGCCAAGAAGGCCAATGGCATCCTGGCTTGGATCAGAAATGGTGTGACCAGCAGGGCCAGGGAGGTGATTCTCCCTCTGGACTCAGCACTGGGGAGGCTGCTCCTTGAATCCTGTGTTGAGTTGTGGGCCCCTCAGCACAAGAAGGATGTTGAGGCTCTGGAGAGAGTCCAGAGAAGAGCAACGAGGCTGGTGAAGGGGCTGGAGAACAGGCCCTATGAGGAGCGGCTGAGAGAGCTGGGGGGGTTTATCCTGGAGAAGAGGAGGCTGAGAGGAGACCTCATTACTCTCTACAACTCCCTGAAAGGAGGTTGTGGAGAGGAGGGAGCTGGGCTCTTCTCCCAAGGGACAGGACGAGAGGGAATGGCCTCAAGCTCCACCAGGGGAGGTTTAGGCTGGAGATTAGGAGGAGGTTTTTCACACAGAGGTTCATTGGGCATTGGAATAGGCTGCCCAGGGAGGGGGTTGATTCCCCTTCCCTGGAGGTGTTTAAGGCACAGGTGGATGAGGTCTTGAGGGACTTGGTTTAGTGTTTGATAGGAATGGTTGGACTAGAAGATCCCATGGGTCTCTTCCAACCTGGTTGGTCTGTGATTCTGTTCTGTGATTCTGTGACAGGTCCCAAGGTCCCAGGGTTGGGATCCAGGGTTGGGTCCCAGTGACAGGTCCCAGGATGCTCCCCAGAGACCTCTTCCTCTTCCCAGAAGGTCCTAGGGTTGAGATCTAGGGTTGGGTCCCAGTGATGGGTCCCAGGATGCTCCTCAGAGACCATCTCCTCCTCCCAGAAGGTCCCAGGGTTGAGATCCAGGGTTGGGACCCAGTGACAGGTCCCAAGGTCCCAGGGTTGGGATCCAGGGTTGGGACCCAGTGACAGGTTCCAAGGTCCCAGGGTTGGGATCAAGGGTTGGGACCCAGTGACAGGTCCCAAGGTCCCAGGGTTGGGATCCAGGGTTGAGACCCAGTGACAGGTCCCAAGGTCCCAGGGTTGGGATCCAGGGTTGAGACCCAGTGACAGGTCCCAAGGTCCCAGGGTTGGGATCAAGGGTTGGGACCCAGTGACAGGTCCCAAGGTCCCAGGGTTGGGATCCAGGGTTGGGACCCAGTGACAGGTCCCAAGGTCCCAGGGTTGGGATCCAGGGTTGAGACCCAGTGACAGGTCCCAAGGTCCCAGGGTTGGGATCCAAGGTTGGGACCCAGTGATGGGTCCCAGGATGCTCCTCAGAGACCATCTCCTCCTCCCAGAAGGTCCCAGGGTTGGGATCCAGGCTTGAGACCCAGTGACAGATTCCAAGGTCCCAGGGTTGGGATCCAGGGTTGGGATCAAGGGTTGGGACCCAGTGACAGGTCCCAGGGTTGGGATCCAGGTTTGGGATCCAAGGTTGGGCTCCAGGCTTGGTGTCCCCTCCCCAAAACTCCGACCCCCATGGTTCCACTACATTTATTGGGCCTCCAAGCTTTAAATACAGCCCTGGGGGGGGACACGACGGACGGACGGACATGGGGTACAAGGTACAGAGAAAGGGGAGAAGTTGGGGAGCTGGGGTGCCCCAAAACACCCACCCCGGACCCCCCCCCCACACCCCAAATCCAGGGTGGGAGGCGGCGGGGAGGGGGTTCCGGGTCCCTCAGCGTCCGTAGCCAAAACTCGTCGGCGTCGTCGGCGCGGAAGTCGCCATAACGCCACAGGTTCAGCTGCAAGAGAAAAAGGGGGGGGGGGGGGGGGTCAGGAGTCACCCCAAAAATTGGGGAGGGGGGTCGGGAGTGACCCCAGAAACAGGGGAGGGGGATCTGGGTGACCCCAGAGATAGGGGAGGGGGGTAAGGATTGACCCTAGAGATAGGGGAGAGGGTTAGGGGTGAGCCCAGAAATAGGGGAGGGGGGATCTGGGGTGACCCTAGAAATAGGGGAGGGGGTTAGGAGTGACCCCAGAAATAGGAGGGGGGGGGGTCAGGGGTGACCCTAGAAATAGGGGAGGGGGTCAGGGGTGACCCTAGAATCAGGAAGGGGGTAAGGAGTGACCCCAGAAATAGGGGAGGGGGGTCAGGGGTGACCCCAGAAATAGGGGAGGGGGATAGGAGTGACCCCAGAAACAGGGGAGGGGAATAAGGGGTGACCCCAGGAATGGGTGGGGGGGGTCAGGGGTGACTCTGGAGTTGGGGTGTCCCCCCCCCCCCAGGTCTCACCCAGGTCTCACCCTGGCACTCTTGGCTGCCTCCTGGGCATTCAGGTACTCGGTGATCTGGGGGGGGGCAGGAGGTGGGTCACCCCCAAACTGGGAACACCCCCCAGCACCTCCCAGTCCTCTCCCAGCACCCCCCGCCCCAGTCCTCCCCACCCTTGCTCCTCCAGCACCTCCCAGGCTGCCCAGGACTCCCAGTTCCCCCTCCCAGTTCCCCCTCCCAGTTGCCCCCCCCCATCCCCTCCCCAGTGCCTCCCACCCATCCCAGTTCCCCCTCCCAGTTCCCACACCCATCCCAGTTCCCCCTCCCAGTGCCCCCATCTTTCCCAGTTCCCCCCTCCCAGTCCCCATACCCATCCCAGTTCCCCCTCCCAGTGCCCCCATCTTTCCCAGTTCCCCCTCCCAGTCTCCCCATCTCCTCCCAGTGACCCCCCACCCATCCCAGTTCTCCCTCCCAGTCTCCCCATCCCCTCCCAGTGCCTCCCACCCATCCCAGTTCCCCTTCCCAGTCCCCTCCAGCCCCTCCCAGTGCCCCCTATCCATCCCACTTCCCCCTCCCAGTGGCTCCCAGTGCCCTCTATCTCCACCAATCTGCCCCAGCTCCCCCTCCCAGTGCCTCCCAGTGCCTCCCAGTACCTACCACCTTCTGGAACTGCTCTCCTTTCGCGCCTCCACCATGACCAGCCCCTCCCAGTGCCCCTCCAGTGCCCCCCAATCCATCCCAGTGCCCCCCAGTGCCCCCCAATCCCCTCTCAGTGCCCCCTATCCACCCCAGCTCCCCTTCCCAGTGCCTCCCAGTGCCTCCCAGTACATACCACCTTCTGGAACTGCCTCTCCTTTCGCGCCTCCCACCATGACCAGCCCCTCCCAGTGCCCCCCAGTGCCCCCCAATCCCCTCCCAGTGCCCCCCCAGTGCCCCCCAATCCCCTCTCAGAGCCCCCTATCCACCCCAGCTCCCCCTCCCAGTGCCTCCCAGTGCCTCCCAGTACCTACCACCTTCTGGAACTGCCTCTCCTTTCGCGCCTCCACCATGACGAGCCCCTCCCAGTGCCCCCCAGAGCCCCTCAATCCCCTCCCAGTGCTTCCCAATCCATCCCAGTGCCATCCAATCTGCCCCAGCTCCCCCTCCAGTGCCTCCCAGTGCCTCCCAGTGCCTCCCAGCGGCTCCCAGTACCTACCACCTTCTGGAACTGCCTCTCCTTTCGCGCCTCCACCATGACCAGCCCCTCCTAGTGCCCCCCAATCCCCTCCCAGTGCCCCCCAGTGCCCCCCAATCCCCTCTCAGTGCCCCCTATCCACCCCAGCTCCCCCTCCCAGTGCCTCCCAGTGCCTCCCAGTACCTACCACCTTCTGGAACTGCCTCTCCTTTCGCACCTCCCTCCCAGTGCCTCCCAGTCCATCCCAGTGCCCCCCAGTGCCCCCCAATCCCCTCTCAGAGCCCCCTATCCACCCCAGCTCCCCCTCCCAGTGCCTCCCAGTACCTCCCACCTTCTGGAACTGCCTCTCCTTTCGCGCCTCCACCATGACCAGCCCCTCCCAGTGCCCCCCAAACCCCTCCCAGTGCCCCCCAGTGCCCCCCAAACCCCTCTCAGAGCCCCCTATCCACCCCAGCTCCCCCTCCCAGTGCCTCCCAGCGCCTCCCAGTACCTACCACCTTCTGGAACTGCCTCTCCTTTCGCGCCTCCACCATGACCAGCCCCTCCTTGACGAGCCCCAGCCCCTCCCAGTGCCCCCCAGTGCCCTCCAATCCCCTCCCAGTGCCCCCCAATCCCCTCTCAGTGCCCCCTATCCACCCCAGCTCCCCCTCCCAGTGCCTCCCAGTGCCTCCCAGTGCCTCCCAGTACCTACCACCTTCTGGAACTGCCTCTCCTTTCGCACCTCCACCATGACCAGCCCCTCAATCCCCTCCCAGTGCCTCAAAGTCCATCCCAGTGCCCCCCCAGTGCCCCCCAATCCCCTCCCAGTGCCATCCAATCTGCCCCAGCTCCCCCTCCCAGTGCCTCCCAGTGTCTCCCAGTGCCTCCCAGTACCTACCACCTTCTGGAACTGCCTCTCCTTTCGCGCCTCCACCATGACCAGCCCCTCCTTGACGAGCCCCAGTCCCTCCCAGTGCCCCCCAGTGCCCTCCAATCCCCTCTCAGAGCCCCCTATCCACCCCAGCTCCCCCTCCCAGTGCCTCCCAGTGCCTCCCAGTACCTACCACCTTCTGGAACTGCCTCTCCTTTCGCACCTCCACCATGACCAGCCCCTCAATCCCCTCCCAGTGCCTCCCAGTCCATCCCAGTGCCCCCCCAGTGCCCCCCAATCCCCTCCCAGTGCCCCCCAATCCCCTTTCAGTGCCCACTATCCACCCCAGCTCCCCCTCCCAGTGCCTCCCAGCGCCTCCCAGTACCTACCACCTTCTGGAACTGCCTCTCCTTTCGCGCCTCCACCATGACCAGCCCCTCCTTGACGAGCCCCAGCCCCGCAATCCCCTCCCAGTGCCTCCCAATCCATCCCAGTGCCCCCCCCAGTGCCCCCCAATCCCCTCTCAGAGCCTCCTATCCACCCCAGCTCCCCTTCCCAGTGCCTCCCAGTGTCTCCCAGTGCCTCCCAGTACCTACCACCTTCTGGAACTGCCTCTCCTTTCGCGCCTCCACCATGACCAGCCCCTCCTTGACGAGCCCCAGTCCCGCAATCCCCTCCCAGTGCTTCCCAATCCATCCCAGTGCCCCCCAGTGCCCCCCAATCCCCTCTCAGAGCCCCCTATCCACCCCAGCTCCCCCTCCCAGTGCCTCCCAGTGCCTCCCAGTACCTACCACCTTCTGGAACTGCCTCTCCTTTCGCGCCTCCACCATGACGAGCCCCTCCTCGACGAGCCCCAGCCCCTCAATCCCCTCCCAGTGCCTCCCAATCCATCCCAGTGCCCCCCCAGTGCCCCCCAATCCCCTCTCAGTGCCTCCTATCCACCCCAGCTCCCCTTCCCAGTGCCTCCCAGTGCCTCCCAGTACCTACCACCTTCTGGAACTGCCTCTCCTTTCGCGCCTCCACCATGACCAGCCCCTCAATTCCCTCCCAGTGCTTCCCAATCCATCCCAGTGCCCCCCAATCCCCTCCCAGTGCCCCCCAATCCCCTCTCAGAGCCCCCTATCCACCCCAGTTCCCCCTCCCAGTGCCTCCCAGTGCCTCCCAGTACCTACCACCTTCTGGAACTGCCTCTCCTTTCGCACCTCCACCATGACCAGCCCCTCCCAGTGCCCCCCAGTGCCCCCCAATCCCCTCCCAGTGCCCCCCAGTGCCCCCCAATCCCCTCTCAGTGCCCCCTATCCACCCCAGCTCCCCCTCCCAGTGCCTCCCAGCGCCTCCCAGTGCCTCCCAGTACATACCACCTTCTGGAACTGCCTCTCCTTTCGCGCCTCCACCATGACCAGCCCCTCCTTGACGAGCCCCAGCCCCTCAATCCCCTCCCAGTGCTTCCCAATCCATCCCAGTGCCATCCAATCCGCCCCAGCTCCCCCTCCCAGTGCCTCCCAGTGCCTCCCAGTACCTACCACCTTCTGGAACTACCTCTCCTTTCGCGCCTCCACCGTCATGAGCCCCTCCTAGTGCCCCCCAATCCCCTCCCAGTGCCCCCCAATCCCCTCCCAGTGCCCCCCAATCCCCTCTCAGAGCCTCCTATCCACCCCAGCTCCCCTTCCCAGTGCCTCCCAGCGCCTCCCAGTACCTACCACCTTCTGGAACTGCCTCTCCTTTCGCGCCTCCACCATGACGAGCCCCTCCTTGACGAGCCCCAGCCCCACGTCGCTCTTGGAGTCGGCGAACTGGAGGGTGACGAGGGGGCAGCCTGGGCCCAGCAGCTCCACGTTCAGCAGGCACTGGGTGTTCTGGATGTCGCGCACCACACAGTCCACGGCGTCCGCTCGGGCCTCCTCCTGCCCAGGGGGGGGAAAAAAAACCAGTAAGACCAGTGCCCACCAGTCAGACCAGTGCCCGCCAGGCAGACCAGTGCCCGCCAGGCAGCTCCCAGCACGGGCGAGTCAGCCCAGCAGCTCCCAGTGCTCCCACAGGCTCCCAGTGCTCCCTCCCATCACCTCCAAGTCCTTTCATCACCTCCAAGCATCTCGGCATCTCCCAGTGCTCCCAGCATATCCCAGTGCTCCCAGCATATCCCAGTCCTTTCATCACCTCCAAGCATCTCGGCATCTCCCAGTGCTCCCAGCATCTCCCAGTGCTCCCAGCATATCCCAGTCCTTTCATCACCTCCAAGCATCCCAGCATCTCCCAGTGCTCCCAGCATATCCCAGTGCTCTCAGCATATGCCAGTGCTCCCATCATCTCATCTCCGGTCATCCCATCAACTTCCAGTGCTCCCATCAGCTCCCAGTCCTTCCATCACCTCCCAGTCTTCCCATCATCTCCCAGTGCTCCCATCAGCTCCCAGTGCTCCCATCATCTCCCAGTCTTCCCATCAGCTCCCAGTGCTCCCATCATCTCCCAGTGCTCCCATCATCTCCCAGTGCTCCCATCATCTCCCAGTCTTCCCATCAGCTCCCAGTGCTCCCATCATCTCCCAGTGCTCCCATCATCTCCCAGTCTTCCCATCAGCTCCCAGTGCTCCCATCATCTCCCAGTGCTCCCATCACCTCCCAGTCTTCCCATCAGCTCCCAGTCTTCCCATCAGCTCCCAGTGCTCCCATCAGCTCCCAGTGCTCCCATCACCTCCCAGTCTTCCCATCAGCTCCCAGTGCTCCCATCATCTCCCAGTCTTCCCATCAGCTCCCAGTGCTCCCATCAGCTTCCAGTGCTCCCATCAGCTCCCATTCTTCCCATCATCTCCCAGTGCTCCCATCAGCTCCCAGTGCTCCCATCAGCTCCCAGTCTTCCCATCAGCTCCCAGTGCTCCCATCAGCTCCCAGTGCTCCCATCAGCTCCCAGTGCTCCCATCATCTCATCTCCACTCATCCCATCAGCTCCCAGTGCTCCCAGCATCTTCCAATCATCCCATCATCTCCAGTCATCCCATCAGCTCCCATTCTTCCCATCAACTCCCAGTGCTCCCATCATCTCCCAGTGCTCCCATCATCTCCCAGTGCTCCCATCATCTCACCTCCAGTCATCCCATAATCTCCCAGTGCTCCCATCAGCTCCCAGTCTTCCCAGCACCTCCCAGTGCTCCCACCACCTCCCAGTGCTCCCATCATCTCCCAGTGCTCCCATCACCTCCCAGTCATCCATTCAGCTCCCAGTGCTCCCATCATCTTCCATCATCCCATCATCTCCCAGTCTTCCCACCATCTCCCAGTGCTCCCACCACCTCCCAGTTCTCCCACCACCTCCCAGTTCTCCCATCACCTCCCAGTGCTCCCATCATCTCCCAGTCTTCCCACCACCTCCCAGTGCTCCCACCACCTCCCAGTGCTCCCATCATCTCCCAGTCTTCCCACCACCTCCCAGTGCTCCCACCACCTCCCAGTGCTCCCATCACCTCCCAGTGCTCCCACCACCTCCCAGTGCTCCCATCAGCTCTGAGTCCTTCCATCACCTCCAGTCTTCCCATCATCTCCCAGTCAGCCCATCAGCTCCCAGTGCTCCCAGTCTTCCCACTACCTCCCAGTCTTCCCACCACCTCCCAGTCTTCCCACCACCTCCCAGTGCTCCCAGCACCTCCCAGTGCTCCCAGTGGCCGTTACTCACGTCCTGGGGCACCTGGATGAATGCGAATCGGTACTCGGTGGCCTGAGGCGGGAGGACGCGGGGGCTGAAGGGCGGGGGCAGGGCGGCCAGGCGGGACGCCGGGAGGGTCTCCTTCTGTGGGGGGGGGGACGGACACGGGGACATCCCGGGGGTCAGGGGACATCTTGGGTGGCCGAGGGGACATCCCCAAGGGACATCCCCAAGGGCTGAGAGGACATCTCGAGGGGCTGAGGGGACATCTAGGGGGTCCAAAGGGACATTCTTGGGGGCTGAGGGGACATCCTGAGGGGCTGAGGGGACGTCCTGAGGGGTTGAGGGGACATCTCAGGGGTCAGGGGACATCTGGAGGGGGTGAGGGGGACATCTTGAGGGGTTGAGGGGACATCTCGAGGGGCTGAGGGGACATCTTGAGGGGTTGAGGGGACATCTCGGGGGTCAGGGGACATCTAGGGGGGGTGAGGGGGACATCTCGAGGGGCTGAGGGGACATCTTGAAGGGCTGAGGGGACATCCTGAGGGGCTGAGGGGACATCTAGGGGGTCAGGGGACGTCCTGAGGGGTTGAGGGGACGTCTCGGGGGTCAGGGGACATCTGGGGGGGTGAGGGGGACATCTCAAGGGGCTGAGAGGACATCTTGAGGGGCTGAGGGGATGTCTTGAAGGGCTGAGGGGACATCTAGGGGGTCCAAAGGGACATTCTTGGGGGCTCAGGGGACATCTTGAAGGGCTGAGAGGACATCTTGAGGGGCTGAGGGGACGTCTCGAGGGGCTGAGGGGACGTCCTGAGGGGTTGAGGGGACATCTCGGGGGTCAGGGGACATCTGGGGGGGTGAGGGGGACATCTTGAGGGGCTGAGGGGACATCTTGAAGGGCTGAGGGGACATCTTGAGGGGCTGAGGGGACATCTAGGGGGTCCAAAGGGACATTCTTGGGGGCTCAGGGGACATCTTGAAGGGCTGAGGGGACATCTTGAGGGGCTGAGGGGACATCTCGGGGGTCAGGGGACATCTAGGGGGGTGAGAGGGACATCTCGAGGGGCTGAGGGGACATCTTGAAGGGCTGAGGGGACATCTTGAGGGGCTGAGGGGACATCTAGGGGGGTGAGAGGGACATCTCGAGGGGCTGAGGGGACATCTTGAAGGGCTGAGAGGACATCTTGAGGGGCTGAGGGGATGTCTCGAGGGGCTGAGGGGACGTCCTGAGGGGTTGAGGGGACGTCTCGGGGGTCAGGGGACATCTGGGGGGGTGAGGGGGACATCTCAAGGGGCTGAGGGGACGTCCTGAGGGGTTGAGGGGACATCTTGAGGGGCTGAGGGGACATCTAGGGGGTCAGGGGACATCTCGGGGGTCAGGGGACATCTGGAGGGGGTGAGGGGGACATCTTGAAGGGCTGAGGGGACATCTTGAAGGGCTGAGGGGACATCTCGAGGGGCTGAGGGGACATCTAGGGGGTCAGGGGACATCTGGGGGGGTGAGAGGGACATCTCGAGGGGCTGAGGGGACATCTTGAGGGGCTGAGGGGACATCTTGAAGGGCTGAGGGGACGTCTCAAGGGGCTGAGGGGATGTCTCAAGGGGCTGAGGGGACGTCCTGAGGGGTTGAAGGGACATCTCAGGGGTCAGGGGACATCTGGGGGGGTGAGGGGGATGTCCTGAGGGGCTGAGAGGACATCTCAAGGGGCTGAGGGGACATCTCGAGGGGCTGAGGGGACATCTCAGGGGTCAGGGGACATCTAGGGGGGTGAGGGGGACATCTCAAGGGGCTGAGGGGACATCTCGGGGGGTGAGGGGACATCTCAGGGGGCTCCAGGGGGTCAGGAATGGGGCAGGAGGGGACCCAGGGGGTGATGGGACCTCCTGGTGAGATCCATGATATCAGGGATGGGATCTCCTGGTGGGACCCCAGGGGCTGGTGGGACCTCCCGGTGGGACCCCAGGGGCTGATGGGACCTCCTGGTGGGATCTAGGATATCAACGATGGGATCTCCTGGTGGGATCCACGATATCAGCCCCAGGAGGGGACCCAGGGGCTGATGGGACCTCCTGGTGGGATCTATGATAACAACAATGGGACCTCCTGGTGGGATCCACGATATCAACCCCAGGAGAGGCCCCAGGGGCTGATGGGACATCTGGTGGGATCTGAGGGGTGATGGGGTCTCCTGGTGGGATCCACGATATCAACGATGGGATCTCCTGGTGGGATCCAGGATATAAACCCTAGGAGAGGCCCCAGGGGCTTGATGGGACCTCCTGGTTGGATCTAGGATATCAACGATGGGATCTCCTGGTGGGATCCAGGATATCAACCCCAGGAGAGGCCCCAGGGGCTGATGGGACCTCCTGGTGGGATCTAGGATATCAGCGATGGGATCTCCTGGTGGGATCCACGATATCAGCCCCAGGAGAGGCCCCAGGGGCTGATGGGACATCCTGGTAGGATCTCAGGGGTGATGGGACCTCCTGGTGGGATCCACGATATCAACGATGGGACCTCCTGGTGGGATCCAGGATATAAACCCCAGGAGAGGCCCCAGGGGCTGATGGGACCTCCTGGTGGGATCTGAGGGGTGATGGGGTCTCCTGGTGGGATCCACGATATCAACAATGGGACCTCCTGGTGGGATCCATGATATCAACAATGGGATCTCCTGGTGGGATCCACGATATCAGCCCCAGGAGGGGCCCCAGGGGCTGATGGGACCTCCTGGTTGGATCCAGGATATCAGTGATGGGGACCTCGTGGTGGGATCCACGCTGTCAGCCCCAGGAGGGGCCCCAGGGGCTGCTGGGACACTCACATTCCCGTAGTCGATGTAGAAGATGTGAACCTTGGCCGGAGACTCCACCTTCTCCACCCTGGCTCGGTACCTGGGGAGGAGGAGTTGGGGGTTGGGGGTGACCCCGAAGCTTCCCCCCGAGGGTTTTTGGGGGGTGAGGGGTGGGATGGGACCTCCCCGCCTCGCTCACCACTCTCCGTCGACGAACTTGGCGATGCAGAAGTCCCCTCGGCGAGGGACGAAGGCGCCTTCCACCGGGGGTGGGCAGACACCTCCGCTCGCATGTTCTCCATCAGCTTCTCCAGCTGAGCCCCTGGGGACAAGGACAAGGAGCCGTGGGGACAACGATCCGTGGGGACAACGGGCCACGGGACAATCTCTATGGGGACAACAAGCCGTGGGGACAACTCTCCGTGGGGACAACAATCAATGGGACGATGATCCATGAGGATAATCGCCGTGGGGACAATGAGCCATGGGGACAACTCTCCATGGGGACAATTTCTATGAGGACAACTCTCCATGGGGACAACTCTCAATGGGGACAACTCTCCATGGGGACAACTCTCCCATGGGGACAACTCTCCATCCATAACTCTCCATGGGGAGAACTCTCCATGGGGACAATCTCCATCTATAACTCTCCATGGGGACAACAATCAATGGGGACAACTCTTCATGGGGACAATCTCCATGGGGACAACTCTCCATGGGGACAATCTCCATGGGGACAACTCTCCGTGGGGACAACTCTCAATGGGAACAATGATCTATGAGGACAACTCTCCCATGGGGACAACTCTCCATCCATAACTCTCCATGGGGACAACACTCCATGGGGACAATCTCCATGGGGACAACAATCAATGGGGACAACAATCAATGGGGACAATCTCCATGGGGACAATCTCCATGGGGACAACAATCAATGGGGACAACTCTTCATGGGAACAATCTCCATGGGGACAACTCTCCATGGGGACAATTTCCATGTGGACAACTCTCCGTGGGGACAACTGTCAATGGGAACAATGATCCATGGGGACAAGTCTTCATGGGGACAATCTCTATGGGGAAAACTATCTATGGGGACAATCTCCATGGGGGCAACTCTCCATGGGGACAATCTCCATGGGGATAATCTCCATTGGGACAACTCTCCATGGGGTCAACTCTCCATCTCTAACTTTCTATGGGGACAACTCTCCATCTTTAACTCTCCATGGGGACAACAATCAATGGGGACAACTCTCCATGGGGACAAATCTCCATGGGGACAAATCTCCATGGGGACAAATCTCCATGGAACAATCTCCATGGGGACAACTCTCCATCTATATCTCTCCATGGGGACAACTCTCTATGGGGACAAGTCTCTATGAGGACAACTCTCCATGGGGACAACTCTCCATCTCTAACTTTCTATGGGGACAATCTCCATCTATAACTCTCCATGGGGACAACTCTCCATGGGGACAATCTCCATCTATAACTCTCCATGGGGACAACTCTCTATGGGGACAACTCTCCATGGGGACAATCTCCATGGGACAATCTCCATGTGGACAACTCTCCATGGGGACAACTCTCAATGGGAACAATGATCCATGGGGACAAGTCTTCATGGGGACAATCTCCATGGGGACAACTCTCCACAGGGACAATCTCCATGGGGACAATCTCCATGGGGACAACTCTCCATGGGGACAATCTCTATGGGGACAATCTCTATGGGGACAATCTCCATTGGAACAACTCTCAATGGGAACAATGATCATTGGGACAACTCCCTATGGGGACAATCTCTATGGGGACAACTCTCCATGGGGACAATCTCTATGGGGAAAACTATCTATGGGGACAATCTCCATGGGGGCAACTCTCCATGGGGACAATCTCCATGGGGATAATCTCCATGGGGACAACTCTCTATGGGGACAAGTCTCTATGGGGACAATCTCCATTGGGACAACTCTCCATGGGGTCAACTCTCCATGGGGTCAACTCTCCATGGGGTCAACTCTCCATCTCTAACTTTCTATGGGGACAACTCTCCATCCATAACTCTCCATGGGGACAACTCTCTATGGGGACAACTCTCCATGGGGACAACTCTCCATCCATAACTCTCCATGGGGAGAACTCTCCATGGGGACAATCTCCATCTATAACTCTCCATGGGGACAATTTCCATGTGGACAACTCTCCATGGGGACAACTCTCCATGGGAACAATGATCCATGGGGACAACTCTCTATGGGGACAACTCTCCACAGGGACAACTCTCCATGGGGATAATCTCCATGGGGACAACTCTCCATGGGGACAATCTCCATGGGGACAATCTCCATGGGGGCAACTCTCCGTGGGGATAATCTCCATGGGGACAACTCTCTATGGGGACAAGTCTCTATGGGGACAACTCTCCATGGGGACAACTCTCCATGGGGACAACTCTCCATCTCTAACTTTCTATGGGGACAACTCTCCATCTATAACTCTCCATGGGGACAAGTCTCTATGGGGACAACTCTCCATGGGGACAACTCTCCATCTATAACTCTCCATGGGGACAACAATCAATGGGGACAACTCTTCATGGGGACAATCTCCATGGGGACAACTCTCCATGGGGACAACTCTCAATGGGAACAATGATCCATGGGGACAACTCTCTATAGGGACAATCTCTATGGGGTCAACTCTCCATGGGGACAATCTCTATGGGGCAACTCTCTATGGGGCAACTCTCCATGGGGACAACTCTCCATGGGGACAACTCTCAACCTCTAACTCTCCATGGGGACAACTCTCCATCTCTAACTCTCTCTGGGGACATTCTCCATGGGGCCACCTCTGCGTGGGGCCACCCCTCACCGGTCTCCACGTCCTGCACGTAGAAGTGGAGGTCGTCGGTGATCTCGGTGACGAAGACGGGTTTGTAGTTGGCCGTCCGCTCCTTCTCCTCCAGCACCGGCACCACCTCCTCCACGGGGGCCTCCTCGTAGTGGGACCACACCTGGGGGTTGGGGACACCAACACGAGGGTTGGGGGGGGGGACACCATGGTCGGCGACGCTTGAAGCCGCCGGAGAAGGGGGTGAAGGCACCAGGAGCCAGAGAGACCCTGGGGTGGGGACATCTCTCCAGACGGGGACATATCTCGGGCTGGGGACGTCCCTTGGGGTGGGAACGTCTCTTGGGGTTGGGGACATCTCCTCAGATGAGCTGGTGACACCTCTTGGGGCGAGTGCGACCCTTGAGGTGGGAACATCTCTTGGTGCAGAGACATCCCTCAGGCTGGTGACACCTCCAGGCACAGGGTCCCCCCCCCTTCGGGCTGGTGACATCTCCAGACCCAGTGACATCCCTCGCGGTGGTGTCACCTCCAGACATGGGGATGTCCCTTGAGGTGGTGCCACCTCCAGATACGGGTTCCCCTTTGGGCTGGTGACACCTCCAGACACGGTGACCCCTTTGGGCTGGTGCCACCTCCAGACATGGTGACCCCTTGGGGCTGGTGCCACCTCCAGGCACAGTGACCCCTTTGGGCTGGTGCCACCTCCAGACACTGGGTCCCCCTTTGGGCTGGTGTCACCTCCAGGCACAGTGACCCCTTTGGGCTGGTGCCACCTCCAGACATGGTGACCCCTTTGGGCTGGTGCCACCTCCAGACCCAGTGACATCCCTCACAGTGGTGTCACCTCCAGACATGGGGATGTCCCTTGAGGTGGTGCCACCTCCAGATACGGGTTCCCCTTGGGGCTGGTGTCACCTCCAGGCACAGTGACCCCTTTGGGCTGGTGTCACCTCCAGACATGGTGACCCCTTTGGGCTGGTGTCACCTCCAGACACTGGGTCCCCCTTTGGGCTGGTGCCACCTCCAGACATGGTGACCCCTTTGGGCTGGTGACACCTCCAGACATGGTGACCCCTTGGGGCTGGTGCCACCTCCAGACCCAGTGACATCCCTCACAGTGGTGTCACCTCCAGACATGGGGATGTCCCTTGAGGTGGTGCCACCTCCAGACACTGGTTTCCCCTTTGGGCTGGTGACACCTCCAGACACAGTGACCCCTTTGGGCTGGTGCCACCTCCAGACACTGGGTCCCTCTTCTGGCTGGTGACACCTCCAGACATGGTGACCCCTTCGGGCTGGTGTCACCTCCAGGCACAGTGACCCCTTTGGGCTGGTGCCACCTCCAGACACTGGGTCCCCCTTCGGGCTGGTGACACCTCCAGACATGGTGACCCCTTTGGGCTGGTGCTACCTCCAGACACTGGGTCCCCCTTGGGGCTGGTGACACCTCCAGACACGGTGACCCCTTCGGGCTGGTGCCACCTCCAGACCCAGTGACATCCCTCACAGTGGTGTCACCTCCAGACATGGGGATGTCCCTTGAGGTGGTGCCACCTCCAGATACGGGTTCCCCTTTGGGCTGGTGACACCTCCAGACACAGTGACCCCTTTGGGCTGGTGCTACCTTCAGACACTGGGTCCCCCTTCTGGTTGGTGACACCTCCAGACATGGTGACCCCTTTGGGCTGGTGTCACCTCCAGACATGGTGACCCCTTTGGGCTGGTGCCACCTTCAGACACTGGGTCCCCCTTCTGGCTGGTGACACCTCCAGACATGGTGACCCCTTTGGGCTGGTGCCACCTCCAGACCCAGTGACATCCCTCACAGTGGTGTCACCTCCAGACATGGGGATGTCCCCTGGGGCGGAGACATCTCCTCAGATGAGCTGGTGCCACCTCTGGGGGGCGAGTGCGACCCTTGAGGTGGGAACATCTCTTGGTGCAGAGACATCCCTCAGGCTGGTGCCACCTCCAGGCACAGGGTCCCCCCCTGGGCTGGTGACATCTCCAGACCCAGTGACATCCCTTGCGGTGGTGTCTCCTCCAGACATGGGGATGTCCCTTGAGGTGGTGCCACCTCCAGATACGGGTCCCCCTTCTGGCTCGTGCCACCTCCAGACACAGTGACCCCTTTGGGCTGGTGACACCTCCAGACATGGTGACCCCTTTGGGCTGGTGCTACCTCCAGACACTGGGTCCCCCTTTGGGCTGGTGACACCTCCAGACATGGTGACCCCTTTGGGCTGGTGCCACCTCCAGACCCGGTGACGTCCCTCACAGTGGTGTCACCTCCAGACATGGGGATGTCCCTTGGGGCGGAGACATCTCCTCAGATGAGCTGGTGCCACCTCTTGGGGCGAGTGCGACCCTTGAGGTGGGAACATCTCTTGGTGCAGAGACATCCCTCAGGCTGGTGCCACCTCCAGGCACAGGGTCTCCCCCTGGGCTGGTGACATCTCCAGACCCAGTGACATCCCTCACAGTGGTGACACCTCCAGACATGGGGATGTCCCTTGAGGTGGTGCTACCTCCAGACACTGGGTCCCCCTTCGGGCTGGTGACACCTCCAGACACGGTGACCCCTTTGGGCTGGTGCCACCTCCAGACATGGTGACCCCTTGGGGCTGGTGCCACCTCCAGGCACAGTGACCCCTTTAGGCTGGTGCTACCTTCAGACACTGGGTCCCCCTTCTGGTTGGTGCCACCTCCAGACATGGCGACCCCTTTGGGCAGGTGTCACCTCCAGGCACGGTGACCGCTTTGGGCTGGTGCCACCTCCAGACACTGGGTCCCCCTTCAGGCTGGTGACACCTCCAGACACAGTGACCCCTTTGGGCTGGTGCCACCTCCAGACACTGGGTCCCCCTTTGGGCTGGTGACACCTCCAGACATGGTGACCCCTTTGGGCTGGTGCCACCTCCAGACACTGGGTACCCCTTGGGGCTGGTGACACCTCCAGACATGGTGACCCCTTCTGGCTGGTGCCACCTCCAGACATGGTGACCCCTTGGGGCTGGTGTCACCTCCAGACACTGGGTCCCTCTTCTGGCTGGTGACACCTCATGACATGGTGACCCCTTTGGGCTGGTGTCACCTCCAGACACTGGGTCCCCCTTTGGGTAGGTGTCACCTCCAGGCACAGTGACCCCTTTGGGCTGGTGTCACCTCCAGACACTGGGTCCCCCTTGGGGCTGGTGCCACCTCCAGACATGGTGACCCCTTTGGGCTGGTGCCACCTCCAGACACTGGGTCCCCCTTCGGGCTGGTGCCACCTCCAGACATGGTGACCCCTTGGGGCTGGTGCCACCTCCAGACACTGGGTTCCCCTTGGGGCTGGTGACACCTCCAGACACGGTGACCCCTTTGGGCTGGTGCCACCTCCAGACACTGGGTCCCTCTTCTGGCTGGTGACACCTCCAGACACGGTGACCCCTTTGGGCTGGTGCTACCTCCAGACACTGGGTCCCCCTTTGGGCTGGTGCCACCTCCAGACCCAGTGACATCCCTCACAGTGGTGTCACCTCCAGACATGGGGATGTCCCCTGGGGCGGAGACATCTCCTCAGATGAGCTGGTGACACCTCTGGGGGGCGAGTGCGACCCTTGAGGTGGGAACATCTCTTGGTGCAGAGACATCCCTCAGGCTGGTGACACCTCCAGGCACAGGGTCTCCCCCCTGGGCTGGTGACATCTCCAGACCCAGTGACATCCCTCGCGGTGGTGTCACCTCCAGACATGGGGATGTCCCTTGAGGTGGTGCCACCTCCAGACACTGGGTCCCCCTTCGGGCTGGTGACACCTCCAGACATGGTGACCCCTTTGGGCTGGTGTCACCTTCAGACACTGGGTCCCTCTTCTGGCTGGTGACACCTCATGACATGGTGACCCCTTTGGGCTGGTGACACCTCCAGACATGGTGACCCCTTTGGGCTGGTGACACCTCCAGACATGGTGACCCCTTTGGGCTGGTGCCACCTCCAGACCCAGTGACATCCCTCACAGTGGTGTCACCTCCAGACATGGGGATGTCCCTTGAGGTGGTGCCACCTCCAGACACTGGGTCCCCCTTTGGGCTGGTGACACCTCCAGACATGGTGACCCCTTTGGGCTGGTGCTACCTCCAGACACTGGGTCCCCCTTCTGGCTGGTGACACCTCCAGACATGGTGACCCCTTTGGGCTGGTGCCACCTCCAGACACTGGGTCCCTCTTCTGCCTGGTGACACCTCCAGACACAGTGACCCCTTTGGGCTGGTGTCACCTCCAGACACTGGGTCCCTCTTCTGGCTGGTGTCACCTCCAGACATGGTGACCCCTTTGGGCTGGTGTCACCTCCAGACACTGGGTCCCTCTTCTGGCTGGTGTCACCTCCAGACATGGTGACCCCTTTGGGCTGGTGTCACCTCCAGACATGGTGACCCCTTTGGACTGGTGCCACCTCCAGACATGGTGACCCCTTGGGGCTGGTGCCACCTCCAGGCACAGTGACCCCTTTGGGCTGGTGCCACCTCCAGACATGGGTTCCCCTTCCGGCTGGTGACACCTCCAGACATGGTGACCCCTTTGGGCTGGTGCCACCTCCAGACACTGGGTCCCCCCCGGGCTGGTGACACCTCCAGACACGGTGACCCCTTCAGCCTGGTGCCACCTCCAGGCACAGGGTCCCCCCCCTGGGCTGGTGACATCTCCAGACCCAGTGACGTCCCTCACAGTGGTGTCACCTCCAGACATGGGGATGTCCCTTGAGGTGGTGCCACCTCCAGACACTGGGTCCCCCTTCGGGCTGGTGACACCTCCAGACACTGGGTCCCTCTTCTGCCTGGTGACACCTCCAGACATGGTGACCCCTTTGGGCTGGTGTCACCTCCAGACACTGGGTCCCTCTTCTGGCTGGTGCCACCTCCAGACATGGTGACCCCTTTGGGTTGGTGTCACCTCCAGGCACAGTGACCCCTTTGGGCTGGTGCCACCTCCAGACACTGGGTCCCCCTTCTGGCTGGTGACACCTCCAGACATGGTGACCCCTTTGGGCTGGTGCCACCTCCAGACACAGGGTCCCCCCCCCTGGGCTGGTGACATCTCCAGACCCAGTGACATCCCTCACAGTGGTGTCCCATCCCCTCACCTTCTCCTTCCTCTGCTTGGCGTGCTCCTCGGCGGCCGCCAGGGCTTTGCAGTAGGGGCTGCGCTCGGCCGTGAAGTGCACCCTGGACAGGGCCTGCTCCACCAGGGCCACCGACAGGTTGACGCCTTCCACGTGCAGCCACCCGATGAAGTTGCCGGCCTTGTCCATGCTCTCCACCTCCACCTCCACCTGCCGCAACAACCGGGAGGTGGGGATGGGGATAATGGGGATGGGGATGGGGATGGAGACCTCTCTGTCCCATAGAGACCGGCTCTGCCCCATGGAGACCAAGTCAACCCTATGGAACCATCACTGCTCCATGGAAACTACTGCTGCCCCATGGAACCATGACAGCTCCATGGAACCCAGCTCTGCCCTATAGAACCCGGCTCTGACCCATAGAGACTGGCTCTGACCCATAGAGACCGGCTCTGACCCATAGAGACCAGCTCTGCCCCATGGAGACCAGCTCTGCCCCATGGAAACCAAGTCAACCCTATGGAACCATCACTGCTCCATGGAAACTACTGCTGCCCCATGGAACCATGACAGCTCCATGGAACCCAGCTCTGCCCTATAGAACCTGGTTCTGCCCCATAGAGACCGGCTCTGACCCATAGAGACTGGCTCTGCCCCATGGAGACCAGCTCTGCCCCATAGAGACTGGTTCTGACCCATGGAGCCCAAGTCAACCCTATGGAACCATCACTGCTCCATGGAAACTACTGCTGCTCCATGGAACCATGACAGCTCCATGGAACCCAGCTCTGCCCTATAGAACCCGGCTCTGACCCATAGAGACTGGCTCTGACCCATAGAGACCGGCTCTGCCCCATGGAGACCCGCTCTGCCCCATGGAGACTGACTCTGCCCCATGGAGACTGACTCTGCCCCATGGAACCATCACTGCTCCATGGAAACTACTGCTGCCCCATGGAACCATGACAGCTCCATGGAACCCAGCTCTGCCCTATAGAACCTGGCTCTGCCCTATAGAACCCGGCTCTGACCCATAGAGACCGACTCTGCCCCATGGAGACCGGCTCTGACCCACGGAGCCCAAGTCAACCTTATGGAACCATCACTGCTCCATGGAAACTCTCACAGCTCCATGGAACCCAGCTCTGCCCTATAGAAGCCGGCTCTGCCCCATAGAGACCGGCTCTGCCCCATAGAGACCGGCTCTGCCCCATAGAGATTGGCTCTGCCCCATGGAGACCAGCTCTGCCCCATGGAGACTGACTCTGCCCCATGGAGACCAAGTCAACCCTATGGAACCATCACTGCTCCATGGAAACTACTGCTGCCCCATGGAACCATGACAACTCCATGGAACCCAGCTCTGCCCTATAGAACCTGGCTCTGCCCTATAGAGACCGGCTCTGCCCCATGGAGACCAGCTCTGACCCATAGAGATTGGCTCTGCCCTATAGAACCCAGCTCTGACCCATGGAGCCCAAGTCAACCTTATGGAACCATCACTGCTCCATGGAAACTCTCACAGCTCCATGGAACCCAGCTCTGCCCTATAGAAGCCGGCTCTGCCCCATAGAGATTGGCTCTGCCCTATAGAACCCAGCTCTGCCCCACGGAGACCAGCTCTGACCCACGGAGCCCAAGTCAACCTTATGGAACCATCACTGCTCCATGGAAACTCTCACAGCTCCATGGAACCCAGCTCTGCCCTATAGAACCCGACTCTGCCCCATAGGGACCGGCTCTGCCCCATAGAGACCGGCTCTGCCCATAGAGACTGGCTCTGACCCATGGAGACCAAGTCAACC
>JAUMJK010002258.1:0-16763 GCA_033558105.1 Coccyzus lansbergi | reverse complement strand
CACCTCCCTGCCCTACAGACACCCCCCCCCCCAGAGCCCCCCAGCCCCTCCCTGCCCCATAGACACCCACCCACCCCCCCCCCCCATGGGATCCATCCTATGGGGCAGGATCCGTCCTATGGGGCTGGGATCCATCCTATGGGTCTGGGATCCAGCCTATGGGGCAGGGACCTATGGGGCAGAGCTCTGTGGGGCAGGGGCTATTGGGGCTGGGATCCTCCTGTGGGTCTGGGATCCATCCTATGGGGCAGGGATCTATGGGGCAGGGGCTGTAGGGGGCGGGCGTCTCCCTATGGATATATATAGGGGCAGGATGTCCCTATGGGGCAGGGTCTCCCTATGGGGCAGGGATCTATGGGGCAGGGATCTATGGGGCAGGGGCTACAGGGGCTGGCATCCCCCGATGGGGCAGGTTCTATCCTATGGGGCAGGGGAGTAGGGCCTAGGGTTGCCTATGGGGCTGGGATCTATGGGGCCGGGATCTATGGGGCAGGACTATGGGGTGTGTGTCCCCCCCCCCCCGCCCCCCATCCCCCGCTGTGGGGCAGCAGGTGCCGAGGCCCAAAATAGCCTCAAATCCCCAACGGAAATTGGGGGAGGGGAGGGGGGGGGGGGGGGGGGGGGACACAGGCAGGTGTGAGGCCTGCCCCATAGATCCCTGCCCCATAGGGAGACTTAGCCCCATAGGGAGAGCCAGCCCCCTAGATAGCCCCATAGAATCCAGTCCTCTGGGGAGACCCAGCCCCACAGGTCCCTGCCCCATAGCCATAGCACAGACCCATAGCGCTGCCTCCGCCCCATAGCCACAGCTCTGCCCCATAGCTCGACCTGAAGGCTCTGCCCCATAGCTTAACATGAAGATCCTGCCCCATAGCTCTGCCCCATAGCTCGACCTGAAGGCTCTGCCCCATAGCTTAACATGAAGATCCTGCCCCATAGCCCTGCCCCATGGCTCTGGCTCTGCCCCATAGCTCTGGCTCTGCCCCATAGCTTAACATAAAGATCCTGCCCCATAGCTCTGCCCCATAGCTCGACCTGAAGACTCTGCCCCATAGCCCTGCCCCATAGCCCTGGCCCTGCCCCATAGCTCAAGCTGAAGGCTCTACCCCATAGCTTAACATGAAGATCCTACCCCATAGCCCTGCCCCATAGCTCTGGCTCTGCCCCATAGCTCTAACTCTGCCCCATAGCGCTGTCTCTGCCCCATAGCCCTGCCCCATAGCTCTGGATCTGCCCCATAGCTCGACCTGAAGACTCTGCCCCATAACCCTGGCTCTGCCCCATAGCTCAACCTGAAGACTCTGCCCCATAGCCCTGCCCCATAGCTCTGGTTCTGCCCCATAGCTCTAACTCTGCCCCATAGCGCTGCCTCTGCCCCATAGCCCTGCCCCATAGCTCTGGATCTGCCCCATAGCTCGACCTGAAGACCCTGCCCCATAGCCCTGGCTCTGCCCCATAGCCCTGCCCCATAGCCAGGGGCCTTCAGCACTGGGGGGGAGGTTGGGGGGGGCACTGGGAGGGGAACTGGAAGCTGCTGGGGGGAAACTGGGGGGAACTGGTGCTGCTAGAGGGGCTCTGAGGGGAACTGGGAGGCACTGGAGGGGAACTGGTGAATACTGGGAGGCACTGGGAGGGGCACTGGGAGGAACTGGTGCTGCTGGAGGGGCTCTGGGGGGAACTGGGAGGCACTGGGTGGTACTGGAGAGGAACTGGAACCTTCCAGTACCTACAGGGGGGCACTGGGAGGGCAACTGGAGGGAACTGGTGCTGCTGGGAGGGCTCTGGGGGGAACTGGGAGGCACTGGGAGGGACACTGGGAGGCACTAGAGGGGAATTGGGAGGCACTGGAACCTTCTAGTACCTGCTGGGGGGCACTGGGAGGGGAACTGGGGGGAACTGGTGCTGCTGGGGGGGCTCTGGGGGGAACTGGGAGGCACTGGGAGGAACTGGAGGGGAACTGGTGAATACTGGGAGGCACTGGGAGGGGCACTGGGAGGAACTGGTGCTGCTGGAGGGGAACTGGGGGGAACTGGGAGGCACTGGAAGGTACTGGGGGGAACTGGGAGGGGAACTGGGGGGCACTGGCGCTGCTGGAGGGGAACTGGGGGGAACTGGGAGGCACTGGGGGGAACTGGGAGGTACTGGGCTGGCTCCCTAGCCCCATAGATCCCCTCCAGCCCCATAGATCCCATTGACATGAGCCCCTCCCCAGCCCCATAGACACTCCCCAGCCCCATAGATGCTCTCTAGCCCCATAGATCCCACTGCACTGAGACCCATAGATCCCACTGCACTGAGACCCTCCCAGCCCCATAGATGCTCTCCAGCCCCATACGTCCCCTCCAGCCCCATAGATCCCATTGCCTTGAGTCCCCTCCCAGCCCCATAGCTGCTCTCCAGCCCCATAGATCCCATCACCTCAAGACCCCTCCAGCCCCATAGACACTCCCCAGCCCCATAGATGCTCTCTAGCCCCATAGATCCCATTGCACTGAGACCCTCCCCAGCCCCATAGATGCTTTCCAGCCCCATAGATTCTCTCTAGCCCCATAGATCCCATTGCCTCGAGACCCTGCCCAGCCCCACAGATGCTCCCCAGCCCCATAGATCCCATTACCTTGAGCCCCTCCCCAGCCCCATAGACCCTATTGCATTGAGACCCCTCCAGCCCCATAGATGCTCTCTAGCCCCATAGATCCCATTGCACTGAGACCCTCCCAGCCCCATAGATCCCATTGCACTGAGACCCCTCCCCAGCCCCATAGACCCTCCCCAGCCCCATAGCTCCTCCTCCAGCCCCATAGATCCCATTGCCCTGAGACCCCTCCCCAGCCCCATAGATGCTCTCTAGCCCCATAGATCCTATTGCATTGAGGCCCCTCCAGCCCCATAGCTGCTCTCCAGCCCCATAGATCCCATTACCTTGAGACCCCTCTCCAGCCCCATAGACCCTCCCCAGCCCCATAGATGCTCTCCAGCCCCATAGATCCCATTGCCTCGAGACCCTCCCCAGCCCCATAGATCCCCTCCAGCCCCATAGACCCTCCCCAGCCCCATACGTCCCCTCCAGCCCCATAGATCCCATTGCCTCGAGACCCTCCCCAGCCCCATAGCTGCTCTCCAGCCCCATAGACCCTCCCCAGCCCCATAGTTGCTCTCCAGCCCCATAGATCCCATTACCTTGAGGCCCCTCCCAGCCCCATACGTCCCCTCCAGCCCCATAGGTCCCATTGCCTCGAGACCCTCCCCAGCCCCATAGCTGCTCTCCAGCCCCATAGACCCTCCCGAGCCCCATAACTGCCTCTAACGCCTTTCACCCCAAATAACTTTAACCCCAAATAACTTTAACCCCTTCTCTCCCACAGCCTCCCTCACCATGGCTCCTCCTCCTCCTTCCTCCTCCTCCTTCCTCCTCCTCCTCCTCCTCCTCTTCTCCTCCACCACCTCCTCCTCCTCCTCCTCCTCCTCCTCCTCCTCCTCGTCCGACCTCATCATCCCCACCAGCTCCGGCCCCGTCCGGGGGGTCCTCCTCCCCAGCTCCTCCCCTTCCTCGCCCCGAGTCGCCGCCTTCTTGGGCATCCCCTACGCCCACCCCCCCTTGGGCCGCCTGCGCTTCCGCCCCCCCCTGCCCCCCAAGCCCTGGAGCCGCCCCCTGGAGGCCTCGGGTCACCGCCAGGCCTGCTTCCAGCCCGTGGACACCATGTTCCCCGGCTTCTTCGGCTCCGAGATGTGGAACCCCAACCGGGAGATGAGCGAGGACTGCCTCTACCTCAACGTGTGGGTCCCGTGGCCTCGGCCTTCGGCGGCGTCGTCGTCTCAATCGTCGTCGTCGTCGTCTCCGTCATCATCGTCATCATCTAAGTCATCATTATCATCATCTCAGTCATCATCATCATCATCTCCATCATCATCGTCATCATCTCAATCATCATCGTCATCATCTAAATCATCATCATCATCATCTCCATCATCATCATCTCAATCATCATCATCTCAATCATCATTATCATCATCTCAATCATCATCATCATCTTCTCAATCATCATCCTCATCATCTAAATCATCATCCTCATCATTTCCATCATCATCCTCATCATTTCCATCATCATCCTCATCATCTAAATCATCATCCTCATCATCTAAATCATCATCCTCATCATTTCCATCATCATCCTCATCATCTAAATCATCATCATCATCATTTCCATCATCTCAATCATCATCATCATCATCTCAATCATCATCCTCATCATTTCCATCATCATCCTCATCATCTCCATCCTCATCGTCATCATCTCAATCATCATCCTCATCATCCTCATCATCTCCATCATCATCCTCATCATCTCAATCATCATCTCCGTCCTCCTCCTCCTCCTCCCCCCCCCAAAAGAAGCTCCCGGTGATGGTTTGGATCTACGGGGGCGGCTTCTACAGCGGCTCCGCCTCCTTGGACGTCTACGACGGGCGCCACCTCTCGGCCGCCGAGAACCTGGTGGTCGTCTCCATGAACTACCGCGTCGGCGCCTTGGGCTTCCTGTCGCTGCTCCGCCCCGACGCTCCCGGCAACGTCGGCCTCCTGGACCAGCGCCTGGCCCTCGAGTGGGTCCGGGACAACATCGAGGGCTTCGGCGGCGACCCCGGCGCCGTCACCGTCTTCGGCGAAAGCGCCGGCGCCGCCTCCATCGGCCTCCACCTGCTGTCGCCGGGCAGCCGCCGCCTCTTCCGCCGCGCCGTCCTCCAGAGCGGCTCCCCCAACGGGCCCTGGGCCACCGTGGCGGCCGCCGAGGGCCGCCGCCGGTCCCTGCGCCTGGCCCGGGCCCTCGGCTGCCAGCGGCGCGACGAGGCCGAGCTGCTGGGCTGCCTGAGGGCCAAGGCGCCCCAGGAGCTGGTGGAGAAGGAGGCGGCGGCCCTGGCCCACGCCGCCGGGGTCTTCCGCTTCGCCTTCGTGCCCGTGGTGGACGGGGAGGTGGTGGTGGAGGCGCCCGAGGCCTCCTTCGGAGAGGGAGGGGTCGAGGCGGACGAGGCGGCAGGAGACCCCGAGGTGGACCGTCAAGGACCAGAGACCGAGGTAGGAGGAGGAGAACCTGGGGTTGGCGGCACTGGAGGAGGGCCCCGGGGTGGGAGGAGCCTCCGGGGTGGGAGGAGCCTCCGGGGTGGGAGGAGACCCCAAGGTGGGAGTTGACCCCAGGGTGGGAGGAGCCTCCGGGCTGGGAGGAGACCCCAAGGTCAAGGATTATGGAGGAGACCCTAATAGTGACTATCCCGGTTGAGCCCCCAAGGTGGGAGGAGCCTCCAGGGTGGGAGGAGACCCCAAGGTGGGAGGAGACCCCAAGGTCAAGGATTATGGAGGAGACCCTAATAGTGACTATCCCGGTTGAGCCCCCAAGGTGGGAGGAGCCTCCAGGGTGGGAGGAGCCTCCAGGGTGGGAGTTGACCCCAAGGTCAAGGATTGTGGAGGAGACCCTAGGGTTGACTATCCCGCCCGAGCCCCCTCGTAGTAACTATCCCGGGTGAGCCCCCAAGGTGGGAGGAGCCTCCAGAGTGGGAGGAGCCACCAGGGTGGGAGGAGACCCCAAGGTCAAGGATTGTGGAGGAGACCCTAATAGTGACTATCCCGGTTGAGCCCCCAGGGTGGGAGGAGCCTCCAGGGTGGGAGGAGCCACCAAGGTGGGAGGAGCCTCCGGGGTGGGAGGAGACCCCAAGGTGGGAGTTGACCCCAAGGTCAAGGATTGTGGAAGAGACCCTAATAGTGACTATCCCGGTTGAGCCCCCAGGGTGGGAGGAGCCTCCAGGGTGGGAGGAGCCTCCAGGGTGGGAGTTGACCCCAGGGTGGGAGGAGCCTCCAGGGTGGGAGGAGACCCCAAGGTCAAGGATTGTGGAGGAGACCCTAATACTGACTATCCCGGTTGAGCCCCCAAGGTGGGAGGAGCCTCCAGGGTGGGAGGAGCCTCCAGGGTGGATGATGCCTCAGGAGGAGGAGGAGGAGGAGGAGGAGGAGGAGACCTCAAGATGGGAGGAGCCCCCAGGGTGGGAGGAGCCTCTAGGGTGGATGATGCCTCAGGAGAAGGAGGAGGAGGAGGAGGAGGGGGAGGAGACCCCAAGGTCAGAGTTGACCCCAAGGTCAGACTTGACCCTAAGGAGGGAGTTGACCCCAAGGTCAGAATTGACCCCAAGGTCAGAGTTGACCCTAAGGTGAGAGTTGACCCCAAGGTCAGAGTTGACCCCAAGGTCAGAGTTGACCCTAAGGTCAGAATTGACCCCAAGGTCAGAGTTGACCCTATGGTGGGAGTTGACCCCTAAGGTGGGAGTTGACCCTATGGTGAGAGTTGACCCCAAGCTCAGACTTGACCCTAAGGTGGGAGTTGACCCCAAGGTCAGAGTTGACCCCAAGGTCGGAGTTGACCCCAAAAGGTCAGAGTTGACCCTAAGGTCAGAGTTGACCCCAAGCTCAGAGTTGACCCCAAGGTTGGAGTTGACCCCAAGGTGGGAGTTGACCCCAAGCTCAGACTTGACCCCAAGCTCAGAGTTGACCCCAAGGTGAGAGCTGACCCCAAAAGCTCAGAGTTGACCCCAAGGTCCGAGCAGTCTCCGAGGTGGACGTTGCCTTCAAGGTGGGCGATGCCGCGAGAGGAGAGGGACGAGGAGCCGATGGAGGCCCCAAGGTGGACCTCCTCCTCGGGGCCGTCCAAGACGAAGGGACCTACTTCCTGGTGTACGGAGCTCCCGGCTTCGGGAAGGACAACGAGAGCCTGATCAGCCGCCAGGAGTTCCTGGCCGGGGTGAGGCTGGGGGTGCCCCAGGCCAGCGAGCTGGCGGCCGAGGCCGTCGTCCTCCACTACAGCGACTGGGCCGACCTGGACAACCCGGTGAAGAACCGCGAGGCCTTGGACGACATCGTGGGCGACCACAACGTCATCTGCCCCTTGATGGGCTTCGCCCGGCGCTGGCAGGAGGAGGCCCGGGGGGAGGTCTACGCCTACCTCTTCGAGCACCGGGCCTCCAACCTGCCCTGGCCGCCCTGGATGGGCGTCCCCCACGGCTACGAGATCGAGTTCGTCTTCGGGCGGCCCCTGGAGGCGGCCGCCAACTACACGGCCCCCGAGGAGAGGCTCAGCCGCCGCATCATGCGCTACTGGGGGAACTTCGCCCGCACCGGGTGAGGACGGGGAGGATGGAGACGGTCGGAGGTTGAGTGGAGGGAGGGGGAGGTGGAGATGAGGCTCCCGAGGGGGTTGAGGTGATGGTTGAGGTGATGGGGAGATGGGGAGAAGCCTCCTGAGGTGGTTGAGGTGATGAGGAGGTGCAGATGAGGCTCCTGAGGTGGTTGAGATGACGGTTGAGATGATGAGGAGGTGGTTGGAGGGAGAGGGGAGGGAGGGGGAGATGGAGATGAGGCTTCTGAGGGGGTTGAGGTGACGAGGAGGTGGTTGGAGGGAGAGAGGAGGGAGGGGGAGGTGGAGATGAGGCTCCCGAGGTGGTTGAGGTGATGGTTGAGGTGATGAGAAGATGATTGAGACGATGAGGAGATGGATGGAGAGATGGGGAGAAGCTTCTTGAGGTGGTTGAGGTGACGGTTGAGGTGATGAGAAGATGGTTGAGATGATGAGGAGATGCTTGGAGGTTGAGTGGAGGGAGGGAGGGAGGAGGAGAAGCCTCCTGAGGTGGTTGAGGTGACAGTTGAGGTGATGAGGAGGAGATGGAGAGATGGGGAGAAGCCTCCTGAGGTGGTTGAGGTGATGAGGAGATGGATGGAGGTTGAGTGGATGGATGGGGAGGTGGAGATGAGGCTCCCGAGGGGGTTGAGGTGATGGTTGAGGTGATGGAGAGATGGAGATGAGGCTTCTGAGGGGGTTGAGGTGATGAGGAGATGGATGGAGGTTGAGTGGAGGGAGGGGGAGGTGGAGATGAGGCTCCTGAGGTGGTTGAGGTGACAGTTGAGATGATGAGGAGATGGTTGGAGGTTGAGTGGATGGATGGGGAGGTGGAGATGAGGCTCTTGAGGTGGTTGAGGTGACGGTTGAGATGATGAGGAGATGGTTGAGAGGATGGAGACGGTCGGAGGTTGAGTGGATGGATGGGGAGGTGGAGATGAGGCTCCTGAGGTGGTTGAGGTGACGGTTGAGATGATGGAGAGAGGGATATGAGGCTTCTGAGGTGGTTGAGGTGACGAGGAGGTGGTTGGAGGTTGAGTGGATGGAGGGGGAGGTGGAGATGAGGCTCCCGAGGTGGTTGAGGTGACGGTTGAGGTGATGGAGAGATGGAAATGAGGCTGTTGAGGTGGTTGAGGTGATGGTTGAGGTGATGGAGAGATGGAAATGAGGCTCTTGAGGTGGTTGAGGTGACGGTTGAGATGATGGAGAGAGGGATATGAGGCTCTAGAGGTGGTTGAGGTGATGAGGAGGTGGTTGGAGGTTGAGTGGAGGGAGGGAGGGAGGGAGGAGGAGGAGGAGCCTCCTGAGGCCGTTAAGGTGATGGTTGAGGTGGTGGGAGGGAGAGGGGAGGGAGGGGGAGATGGAGATGAGGCTCTGGAGATGGAGAGGTGGATGGAGGGAGATGAGGAGAAGCCTCTGGAGAGGTGGAGATGGATGGAAGGAGGAGGAGGAGAAGCCTCTGGAGGTGGAGAGATGGATGGAGGAGCCTCCATGGATGGTTGGATGGATGGAGGAGGATAAGGAGGAGCCTCCATGGATGGTTGGATGGATGGAGATGGATGGATGGAGATGGATGGATGGAGAAGCCTCCATGGATGGATGGAGATGGATGGATGGATGGAGATGAGGATGAGGAGAAACCTCTGGAGATGGAGAGATGGATGGAGGAGCCTCCATGGATGGTTGGATGGATGGAGATGAGGAGAAGCCTTCATGGAATAATGGATGGAGATGGATGGATGGAGATGAGGATGAGGATGAGGATGAGGAGAAGCCTGTGGAGATGTGGAGATGGATGGAAGGAGGAGGAGGAGAAGCCTCTGTGGATGGTTGGATGGAGATGGATGGAGATGAGGATGAGGAGAAGCCTCTGGAGATGATGGAGATGGACGGATGGAGATGAGCAGAAGCCTCTGGAGATGATGGAGATGGATGGATGGAGATGGATGGAAGGAGATGAGGATGAGGAGGAGCCTCTGGAGATGATGGAGATGGATGGAGAAGCCTCCATGGATGGACGGATGGAGGTGGATGGACGGACGGACAGACGGACGGAGGACGAGGATGAGGAGAAGCCTCTGGAGATGCAGAGGTGGCTGGAGATGAGGAGAAACTTCTGGAAATGGGTGGAGATGAGGAGAAGCCTCTGGAGATGATGGAGATGGAGAGAGGGATGGAAGGAGGAGGAGGAGGAGCCTCCACGGATGGATGGATGGAGATGGATGGAGATGGATGGAGATGAATGGATGGATGGAGATGGATGGAGATGATGGAGATGGATGGAGATGATGGAGATGGATGGAGATGATGGAGGTGGATGGATGGATGGAGATGGTGGATGGAGATGATGGAGATAGATGGAGATGGATGGAGATGGATGGAGATGATGGAGGTGGATGGATGGATGGAGATGGATGGAGATGATGGAGGTGGATGGAGATGATGGAGATGGATGGAGATGGATGGAGATGGTGGATGGAGATGGATGGAGATGGATGGAGATGGATGGAGATGATGGATGGAGATGGATGGAGATGATGGAGATGGATGGATGGATGGAGATGATGGAGGTGGATGGAGATGGATGGAGATGGATGGAGATGGATGGAGATAGATGGAGATGGTGGATGGAGATGGATGGAGATAGATGGAGATGGATGGAGATGGATGGAGATGATGGAGGTGGATGGAGATGGATGGAGATGGATGGATGGATGGAGATGATGGAGGTGGATGGAGATGATGGAGATGGATGGAGATGGATGGAGATGACGGATGGAGATGAGGAGAAGCCTCTGGAGATGGAGATGAATGGATGGAGGAGCCTCCATGGATGGATGGAGATGGATGGAGATGGATGGAGATGAATGGGTGGATGGAGATGGATGGAGATGGAGATGAATGGGTGGATGGATGGATGGATGGAGAGGCCTCCACGGACTCACGGAGATGAGGAGGGGCCTCCGTGGATGGATGGATGGACGGAGACGGGCGGAGGAACCTCCCGGAGGGCTGGAGGTCCCCTCCATCTCACCGAGGTCTCCCCTTCCCCCCCAGGGACCCCAACGACGGGGAGGGCCCTCGGTGGCCGCCGTACACGGGCCGGGAGCAGCTGTACGCTCGCCTCAACGCGGGACCTCTGGCCGTGGCCAAGGGGCTGAGGGCCCAGGCCTGCGCCTTCTGGACAGGCTTCCTCCCCAAGCTCCTCAACGTCACCGGTGGGTGAGGGGCACCAGCTGGAGCTGGGGACATGGACAGCCTGGGGAGGGGGAACTGGGCAACTGGAGGTCACGGGGAGGGGGAACTGGGATCATGGAGGTCATGGGGAGAAGGAACTGGGAACTTGGAGAAGATGAGGAGGTGGAACTGGGAACTTGGAGAAGATGAGGAGGTGGAACTGGGAACCTGGAGGTCACTGGGAGGTGGAACTGGAGACTTGGAGGAGATGAGGAGGTGGAACTGGGCAACTGGAGGTCATGAGGAGGTGGAACTGGGAACATGGAGGTCATGGGAAGAAGGAACTGGGAACCTGGAGAAGATGAGGAGGTGGAACTGGGACCTGGAGGTCATGAGGAGGAGGAACTGGGATCATGGAGGTCATGGGGAGGAGGAACTGGGAACCTGGAGAAGATGAGGAGGTGGAACTGGGAACTTGGAGAAGATGAGGAGGAGGAACTGGGATCATGGAGAAGATGAAGAGGTGGAACTGGAGACTTGGAGGTCATGAGGAGGAGGAACTGGGATCATGGAGGTCATGGAGAGGAGGAACTGGGAACCTGGAGAAGAGGAGGAGGAGGAACTGGGAACTTGGAGAAGATTAGGAGGTGGAACTGGGATCATGGAGGAGATGAGGAGGTGGAACTGGAGACCTGGAGGTCATGAGGAGGTGGAACTGGGGACCTGGAGAAGATGAGGAGGTGGAACTGGGCAACTGGAGGTCATGAGGAGGAGGAACTGGGAACATGGAGATCACTGGGAGGAGGAACTGGGAACTTGGAGGAGATGAGGAGGAGGAACTGGGAACTTGGAGAAGAGGAGGAGGTGGAACTGGGATCATGGGGGTCATGGGGAGAGGGAACTGGGAACTTGGAGAAGAGGAGGAGGTGGAACTGGGGACCTGGAGAAGATGAGGAGGAGGAACTGGGAACTTGGAGAAAGTCAGAAGGTGGAATCAGGGACCTTGGAGAAGATTAGGAGGTGGAACTGGGATCATGGAGGAGATGAGGAGGTGGAACTGGAGACCTGGAGGTCATGAGGAGGAGGAACTGGGAACCTGGAGAAGATGAGGAGGTGGAACTGGGAACATGGAGGTCATGGGGAGAAGGAACTGGGAACTTGGAGAAGATGAGGAGGTGGAACTGGGAACTTGGAGAAGATGAGGAGGTGGAACTGGGAACCTGGAGAAGATGAGGAGGTGGAACTGGAGACTTGGAGGAGATGAGGAGGTGGAACTGGAGAGCTGGAGGTCATGAGGAGGAGGAACTGGGAACCTGGAGAAGAGTTGGAGGTGGAACTGGAGACTTGGAGGAGATGAGGAGGTGGAACTGGGAACCTGGAGGTCACGGGGAGGAGGAACTGGGAACTTGGAGAAGGTCAGAAGGTGGAATCAGGGACCTTGGAGATCATGTGGAGGTGGAACTGGGATCATGGAGGAGATGAGGAGGTGGAACTGGGATCATGGAGGTCATGGGGAGAGGGAACTGGGAACTTAGAGGTCATGAGGAGGTGGAACTGGGAACCTGGAGAAGATGAGGAGGTGGAACTGGGAACTTGGAAAAGAGGAGGAGGTGGAACTGGAGACCTGGAGGTCATGAGGAGGAGGAAATGGGAACATGGAGGTCATGGGGAGGAGGAACTGGGAACTTGGAGAAGATGAGGAGGTGGAACTGGGAACTTGGAGAAGATTAGGAGGTGGAACTGGGATCATGGAGATCACTGGGAGGTGGAACTGGAGACTTGGAGGAGATGAGGAGGTGGAACTGGGAACTTGGAGAAGATGAGGAGGTGGAACTGGGAACATGGAGGTCACGGGGAGAGGGAACTGGGAACTTAGAGGTCATGAGGAGGAGGAACTGGGAACTTGGAGAAGAGGAGGAGGTGGAACTGGGACCTGGAGGTCATGAGGAGGAGGAACTGGGAACTTGGAGAAGATGAGGAGGTGGAACTGGGATCATGGAGGAGATGAGGAGGTGGAACTGGAGACCTGGAGGTCACTGGGAGGTGGAACTGGAGACTTGGAGAAGGTCAGAAGGTGGAATCAGGGACCTTGGAGATCATGTGGAGGTGGAACTGGGATCATGGAGGAGATGAGGAGGTGGAACTGGAGACCTGGAGGTCATGAGGAGGAGGAACTGGGAACTTGGAGAAGATGAGGAGGTGGAACTGGGATCATGGAGGAGATGAGGAGGTTTGATTGACCCCGAAGAGGGTTTGATGGCTCCTGAAGGAGCTCGGATGGTTCCCAAAGTGGTTCGATGGTTCCCGAAGAGGTTTGACAGTTCCTCGAGGAGGTCTAGGAGGTTCCCGAAGGAGCTTTGGCTGCTTCCTCGAGGTTTCCTCGCGCTCTCCAAGGCCCTTTTTGAAGCTTTCGGGACGAGTCGTGGTGCCTCTGAGGTCACTTTTGGGGGTTTTCTGTGGCCTTTTGGGGGTTTTTTTTTTTTTTTTTCCTGGTGATTTTGGGGCTGATTTTGGGGGGTTCTCCCCCCCCTCTCTCTCTCTCCCCCAGGAGGGTCGGGGCCTCCGGAGGAGGACGCCGAGCGGCAGTGGCGCCTGGAGTTCCACCGCTGGAGCTCGGACATGGGACGCTGGAGGAGCCACTTCGAGCACTACAGCCGCCAGGAGCCCTGTCGCACCCTCTGAGTCCCGTCCCGTCCCGTCCCCAAAAAAAAAAACCAAAAAACCCAGACCCCAAACCCCGAAAACGAGACCCGGACCCCGAAAATGGAGCCTGAAACCCCAAGAAACGGCGTCGCAACCTCCCAAAACGGACCCTGGAGGCCCCGGAAGGAGCAACGTCGGCCCCTGGAGGTATCTCAAGGGGCTTTGGAGGTGATCAAAGTGGCACCTGAAGCACGGAAATGGAACCTGAAGCCCTCAAATGGTACCTGAAGCCCCAAAAGTGGTAGTTGAAGCCCCAAAAGTGGTACCTGAAGCCCCAAAAGTGGTACCTGAAGCCCTCAAAGTGGTACCTGGAGGTCCTGGAAAGTGCACGTTGACCCCTGGAGGTATCTCAAGGGGCTTTGGAGGTGATCAAAGTGGTAACTGAAGCCCTCAAATGGTACCTGAAGCCCCAAAAGTGGTACCTGAAGTCCTCAAATGGTACCTGAAGCCCCAAAAGTGGTACTTGAAGCCCCAAAATGGTACCTGAAGCCCCAAAAGTGGCACCTGAAGTCCTCAAATGGTACCTGAAGCCCTCAAAGTGGTACCTGAAGCCTTCAAATGGTACCTGAAGCCCCAAAAGTGGTACCTGAAGCCCTCAAAGTGGTCCCTGGAGGCCCCGGAAAGTGCACGTTGACCCCTGGAGGTATCTCAAGGGGCTTTGGAGGTGATCAAAGTGGCACCTGAAGCACGAAAATGGAACCTGAAGCCCTCAAATGGTACCTGAAGCCTCAAAAGTGGTACTTGAAGCCCCCAAAGTGGTACCTGGAGCCCTCAAATGGTACCTGAAGCCCTCAAATGGCACCTGAAGCCCTCGAAGTGGTACCTGAAGCCCTCAAAGTGGTACCTGAAGTCCCAAAAGTGGCACCTGAAGCCCCAAAAGTGGTACCTGAAGCCCCAAAATGGTCCCTGGAGGTCCCGGAAAGTGCATGTTGACCCCTGGAGGTATCTCAAGGGGCTTTGGAGGTGATCAAAGTGGCACCTGAAGCACGAAAATGGAACCTGAAGCCCTCAAATGGCACCTGAAGCCCTCAAAGTGGTACCTGAAGCCCCCAAAGTGGTACCTGGAGCCCCTAAAAAGTGACCCTGAGACCCCAAAGAGTGACCCTGACCCACCCCCTGGCACCAGTATGAGGACTGGGAGTGGGACTGGCACCAGTATGAGCACTGGGAGTGGGACTGGAAGTGGGACTGGCACCAGTATGAGCACTGGGAGTGGGACTGGAAGCAGTATGAGGAGTGGGAATGGGACTGGAACCAGTATGAGGACTGGGAGTGGAACTGGGCCTGGAACTGGCACCAGTACAGACACTGGGAATGGGACTGGAACTGGGATCAGCACCAGTATAAGCACTGGGACTGGGACTGGGACTGGGACTGGAACTGGGATCAGCACCAGTATGAGCACTGGGAGTGGGACTGGGACCAGTACGAGCACTGGGAATGACACTGGAACCAGTATGAGGACTGGGAATGGGACTGGCACCAGTCTGAGCACTGGGAGTGGAACTGGGACTGGCACTGGCACCACTATGGACACTGGGAATGGGACTGGAACCAGTATGAGCACTGGAAATGGGACTGGAACTGGGACTGGCACCAGTTTGAGCACTGGGACTGAGATCAGCACCAACTGGCACCAGTATGAGGACTGGGAATGGAACTGGGACTGGGATCAGCACCAGTATGAGCACTTGTACTGGAACTGGTACCAGTAAGGACATTGGGACTGCGCTCAGCACCAACTGGCACCAGTATGAGGACTGAGAATGAGACTGGAACTGGGATCAGCACCAGTATGAGCACTGGGACTGGAACTGGAACTGGGACTGGCACCAGTATGAGCACTGGGAGTGAGATCAGTACCAACTGGCACCAGTATGAGGACTGGGAATGGAACTGGGACTGGGATCAGCACCAGTATGAGCACTGGGACTGCAACTGGCACCAGTATGAGCACCGGGACTGGAACTGGGACTGGGATCAGCACCAGTATGAGCACTGGGACTGGCACCAGTATGAGCACTGGGACTGGAACTGGGACTGGGATCAGCACCAGTATGAGCACTGGGACTGGAACTGGAACTGGGACTGGCACCAGTATGAGCACTGGGACTGGTACCAGTATGGATACTGGGACTGGGATCAGCACCAACTGGCACCAGTATGAGGACTGGGAATGGAACTGGGATCAGCACCAGTATGAGCACTTGTACTGGGACTGGTACCAGTATGGACACTGGGACTGGGCTCAGCACCAACTGGCACCAGTATGAGGACTGGGACTGGGACTGGAACTGGGACTGGCACCAGTTTGAGCACTGGGACTGAGATCAGCATCAACTGGCACCAGTATGAGGACTGGGAATGGAACTGGGACTGGGATCAGCACCAGTATGAGCACTGGGACTGGAACTGGAACTGGGATCAGCACCAGTATGAGCACTTGTACTGGAACTGGTACCAGTATGGACACTGGGACTGGGCTCAGCACCAACTGGCACCAGTCTGAGCACTGGGACTGGGATCATCACCAGTACGAGCACTGGCACCAGTCTGAGCACTGGGACTGGTACCAGTATGGACGCTGGGACTGGGATCGGCACCAGTCTGAGCACTGGGAATGGGACTGGAACCAGGACTGGTCCCAGTCTGAGCACTGGTATCCCCCCCCCCTCCCCCCAAACTCCCTCCGGGGTCCCCCCCCCCCTCCCCCCATCCCCCCAAAAACCTTTTGGGGGTGTGTCCCCCCCCCTCCCCTCCCCCATCCCAGCGTCACCTCAATAAAAGGCTCAAACCCCAATAGGTTTATTTTTTTTTTTTTTGGGGGGGGGTGAACACCCCAAAAATTTAATGGGGAGGACACCCCAAAAGTGGGATTGGGGAAGGGGGAAGGGGGGGGGGAAGAGGTTTTGGGGGGATCAAAGGGAGTTTGGGGGTGTCCTAAGAAGGTCCTCAAGGGGGTTTGGGGTTCAAGGGGGGTTTGGGGGGTCCCCAAGACACTTATTGGGGGTTCAAAGGGGGTTTGGGGGGGTCCCCAAGAGGGTTTGGGGTTCAAGGGGGGTTTGGGGGGGTTCCCAAGACACTTATTGGGGGTTCAAAGGGGGTTTGGGGGGGTCCCCAAGAGGGTTTGGGGTTCAAGGGGGGTTTGGGGGGGTTCCCAAGACACTTATTGGGGGTTCAAAGGGGGTTTGGGGGGGTCCCCAAGAGGGTTTGGGGTTCAAGGGGGGTTTGGGGTTCAAGGGGGGTTTGGGGGGGTCCCCAAGACACTTATTGGGGGTTCAAAGGGGGTTTGGGGGAAGTCAAAGGGGATTTAGGGGGTTCCAGGGGGGGGGTTTGGGGGTTCCAGGAGGGTTTGGGGGTGTCCTAAAGGGTTTGGGGGTGTCCTAAAGGGTTTGGGGGGGGTCAAAGGGGGTTTGGGGGGAGTCCCCAAGAGGGTTTGGGGTTCAAGGGGGGTTTGGGGGGGTCCCCAAGACATTTATTGGGGGTTCAAAAGGGGGTTTGGGGGAAGTCAAAGGGTGATTTAGGGGGTTCCAGGGGGGGTTTGGGGGTTCAAGGGGGGTTTGGGGGTGTCCTAAAGGGTTTGGGGGGTCAAAGGGGGTTTGGGGGGGTCAAAGGGGGTTTGGGGGGTGTCCCCAAGAGGGTTTGGGGTTCAAGGGGGGTTTGGGGGGGTCCCCAAGACACTTATTGGGGGTTCAAAGGGGGTTGGGGGGAAGTCAAAGGGGATTTAGG
>JAUMJK010002257.1:0-31648 GCA_033558105.1 Coccyzus lansbergi | reverse complement strand
TTTTGAGGAGAAATTGAGGGGGTTTTTTTTGGGGCTGAAATCGAGAGATTTGGGGGTTAAATTGCAGGAGTTTGGGGTCCAGGGAAGATTTTTTTTTTTTTTTGGGAAAAAAAAGTGAATTTGGAGAAGAAGAAAGTGGATTTGGGGAAGAAGAAAGTGGATTTGGAGAAGAAGAAAGGGGATTTGGGGAAGAAAAAAGTGGATTTGAAGAAGAAAAAAGGGGATTTGGGGAAGAAAAATGTGAATTTGGGGAGAAAAATGTGAATTTGGGGAGAAAAATGTGAATTTGGGGAGAAAAAATGTGAATTTGGGGAAGAAGAAAGTGGATTTGGGGAAGAAGAAAGTGGATTTGGGAAGAAAAAAGGGATTTGGGGAAGAAAAAAGGGGATTTGAAGAAGAAAAAAGGGGATTTGGGGAAGAAAAATGTGAATTTGGGGAGAAAAATGTGAATTTGGGGAGAAAATGTGAATTTGGGGAAGAAAAAAAGGGATTTGAAGAAGAAAAAAAGGGGATTTGGGGAAGAAAAAAGTGGATTTGAAGAAGAAAAAAGGGGATTTGGGGAAGAAAAAAGTGGATTTGAAGAAGAAAAAAGTGGATTTGGAGAAGGAAAATGTGAATTTGGGGAAGAAAAAAGTGGATTTGGGGAAGAAAAAAGTGGATTTGAAGAAGAAAAAAGGGGATTTGGGGAAGAAAAAAGGGGATTTGGGGAAGAAAAATGTGGATTTGGGGAAGAAAAAAGTGGATTTGAAGAAGAAAAAAGTGGATTTGGAGAAGGAAAATGTGAATTTGGGGAAGAAAAAAGGGGATTTGGGGAAGAAAAAAGGGGATTTGGGGAAGAAAAAAGGGGATTTGGGGAAGAAAAAAGTGGATTTGGGGAAGAAAAAAGGGGATTTGGGGAGAAAAAATGTGAATTTGGGGAAGAAGAAAGTGGATTTGGGGAAGAAGAAAGTGGATTTGGGGAAGAAAAAAGGGGATTTGGGGAAGAAAAAAGGGGATTTGAAGAAGAAAAAAGGGGATTTGGGGAAGAAAAAAGTGGATTTGAAGAAGAAAAAAGTGGATTTGGAGAAGGAAAATGTGAATTTGGGGAAGAAAAAAGTGGATTTGGGGAAGAAAAAAGTGGATTTGGGGAAGAAAAAAGGGGATTTGGGGAAGAAAAAAGGGGATTTGGGAAGAAAAATGTGGATTTGGGGAAGAAAAAGTGGATTTGAAGAAGAAAAAAGTGGATTTGGAGAAGGAAAATGTGAATTTGGGGAAGAAAAAAGGGGATTTGGGGAAGAAAAAAGTGGATTTGGGGAAGAAAAAAGGGGATTTGGGGAAGAAAAAAGGGGATTTGAAGAAGAAAAAAGTGGATTTGGGGAAGAAAAAAGGGGATTTGGGGAAGAAAAAAGTGGATTTGAAGAAGAAAAAAGTGGATTTGGGGAAGAAAAATGTGAATTTGGGGAGAAAAATGTGAATTTGGGGAAGAAAAAAGGGGATTTGGGGAAGAAAAAAGTGGATTTGAAGAAGAAAAAAGTGGATTTGAAGAAGAAAAAAGTGGATTTGGGGAGAAAAAATGTGAATTTGGGGAAGAAGAAAGTGGATTTGGGGAAGAAAAAAGGGGATTTGGGGAAGAAAAAAGGGGATTTGAAGAAGAAAAAAGTGGATTTGGGGAAGAAAAAAGGGGATTTGGGGAAGAAAAAAGTGGATTTGAAGAAGAAAAAAATGAATTTGGAGAAGAAACAAGTGAATCTTTGGGACAAAAAGTTGGATTTTAAGGTGAAATTGAAGGATTTGGGGTGAAAAGAGTGAATTTTGGGCCAAAAAGAGTGACTTTTGGGTTGAAGAGAGCGAGTTTGAAGGAGAAAAAAAAGGAATTTTGGGGCAAAAAAAATGGAATTTGACAGAGAGAAAGTGAGTTTGAGGGAGAACGAAGTGAATTTTGGGGCAGAAAAGAAGTGAATTTGAGGGAGGAAAAGGGACTTTGAGGAGGAAAAAGTGAATTTGAGGGAGAAAAAGGGACTTTGAGGGAGAAAAAGTGAATCTAAGGGAGAAAAAGGGACTTTGAGGGAGAAAAAAGTGACTTTGAGGGAGAAAAAGTGAATTTGAGGGAGAAAAAGGGACTTTGAGGGAGAAATAGGGATTTTGAGGGGGAAGAAAGTGACTTTGAGAGAGAAAAAGTGAATTTGAGGGAGAAAATAGTGACTTTGAGGGAGAAAAAGGGACTTTTTGAGGGAGAAAAAGTGACTTTGAGGGAGAAAAAAGTGACTTTGAGGGAGAAAAAGGGACTTTGAGGGAGAAAAAAGTGACTTTGAGGGAGAAAAAAGTGACTTTGAGGGAGAAAAAAGTGACTTTGAGGGAGAAAAAGGGACTTTTAGGGAGAAAAAAGGGACTTTGAGGGAGAAAAAAGTGACTTTGAGGGAGAAAAAGGGACTTTGAGGGAGAAAAAAGTGAATTTGAGGGGAAAAAAGTGAATTTGAGGGGAAAAAAGGGACTTTGAGGGAGAAAATAGTGACTTTGAGGGAGAAAAAGGGACTTTGAGGGAGAAAATAGTGACTTTGAGGGAGAAAAAGGAACTTTGAGGGAGAAAAAGGGACTTTGAGGGAGAAAAAAGTGAATTTGAGGGAGAAAAAGGGACTTTGAGGGAGAGAATAGTGACTTTGAGGGAGAAAAAAGGGACTTTGAGGGAGGAAAAGGGACTTTGAGGGAGAAAATAGTGAAATTTGGGGCAAAATTGAGAGATTTGGGGAGAAAGGAGTGAAGTTTGGGGAGAAAGAAATGGAATTTTAGGGCAAAAAAGGGGAATTTTGGGGCAAAAAAAAGGAATTTTGGGGCAAAAAAGGAATTTTGGGGCAAAAAAAGGAATTTTGGGGCAAAATTGAGGGATTTGGGGGCGAAAAAGGTGAATTTGAGGGAGAAAAAGTGGATTTGGGGGAAAGAAAAGTGAATTTGGAGAAGAAAAAAGTGACTCTTGGGATGAAATTGAAGGATTTTGGGGGCAAAATGGAGGAAATTTTTGGGGAAGAAGTGCGTTTTGGGGAGGAAAATGTGAATTTTGGGGTGAAAAGTGGAATGTTGGGGACAACAAAGGGATTTTTGGGGAGAAAAAGTGGGATTCGGGGTTGGAATTGAGGCATTTTGGGGTCAAGGTGAGGGTTTGGGGGTGAAATCGATGGATTTTCGAGGGGAAAAGTTGGAGGTTTTGGCTCCAAAGGGTATTTAAGAGATTAATTAAAGGCTTTTGAGGTGAAACTGGAGGATTTTAGGGTCCAGGGAGGCTTTTTGAGGTGAAACTTGGTGTTTCTGGAGCTCCTTTTGGGCTCCAAAGGAGCTTTTTTCCCAGCAGGTCCTCCAACGACTCTATGGTCACCGTGGTGGCCGCTCTAGCCAAGCCCTTTGGGACTCTATGGTCAGCCCATAAGCCTCAATGAAGCCTCCACAGAGGCCTCAGCAGCAACTCTATGGTTCCTCCATCCCCCTCCCCACTTCCTCCCACCCTCTCTATGATTTCCCCCCCAAGGCGACGCTCTAGGCCTCCACCCTCCTGTCTCTATGGTCCCGAGACCTCCAAGACCGTCCAGCAGCCAAAGCCGAAGCCCCAAGCGCTTTATTGGGAGGGGTCAAGGGTCACTCTAAGGGGCCAGGAGCATCGTGGGAGGGTCAAGGGTCACTCTGAGGGTCACTCTGAGGGTCACTTGGGCAACTTAGAAGACCCAGAGGAGGTCCCGGAGCATCATGGGAAGGTCCGGGAGGCTCCATGAGTGGCCCAGGAGCATCACGGGAGGGTCAAGGGTCACTCTAAGGGTCACTCGGCCACCTCAGAAGACCCAGAGGAGGTCCCGGAGCATCATGGGAAGGTCCGGGAGGCTCCATGAGTGGCCCAGGAGCATCACGGGAAGGTCAAGGGTCACTCTAAGGGTCACTCGGCCAACTCAGAAGACCCAGAGGAGGTCCTGGAGCATCATGGGAAGGTCAGGGAGGCTCCATGAGTGGCCCAGGAGCATCACGGGAAGGTCCAGGTGCATCACGGGAGGGTCAAGGGTCACTCTAAGGGTCACTCGGCCACCTCAGAAGACCCAGACGAGGCCCAGGAGCACCACGGGAAGGTTGAGGAGCATCACGGGAAGGTCTAGGAGGCTCCATGGGTGGCCCAGGAGCACCACGGGAAGGCCTGGGATCATCCCAGGGGGGGGGTCAGAGGACACAAAAAGGGGGAAGGGACCACGGGGCCCTCGAGAGGGCTTGGGGGGCCGAGTCGAAGAGCCGGGGGAGGCCCCGGAGCGTCCTGGGAGGTCCCAGAGCGTCCCCGGGAAGGCCGAGGGGGGGGGGGGGGGCTCCCTCAGCTGATGTAGACGCGGTGGAAGTCGTGGGCGCCGAAGGCCGCGTTGCACTTGGGGCACTTGCGCTGCCGCGTGTCGTAGCGGCTCTTGACGCACTCGAAGCAGAAGACGTGGAAGCACTTGGTGAGGACGGCGTCTTTCTTCCGCGCGTTGCAGCAGGGGCAGGTCAGCCGGGCCTGGGGAGGGGGGGGGGTCACCCTGGGGGCCTCCCAAGGTCACCCGACGGCTTCTAAAGCCACCTCTAGGGTCACAGGAGGCACCTCAAGGGGTTCCAGGGGCACCCAATGGCTTCTAAAGCCACCTCTGGGGTCACAGGAGGCACCTCAAGGGGTTCTAGGGGAACCCAATGGCTTCTAAAGCCACCTCTGGGGTCACCAGAGGCACCTGAAGGGGTTCCAGAGGCACCCAATGGCTTCTAAAGCCACCTCTGGGGTCACAGGAGGCACCTAAAGGAGCTTCAAGGTCACCCAATGGCTTCTAAAGCCACCTCTAGGGTCACAGGAGGCACCTCAAGGGTCACCCTTGGGCCTCCAAGGTCACCCAACGGCTTCTAAAGCCACCTCTGGGGTCACAGGAGGCACCTCCAGGGTCACCCTTGGGCCTCCCAAGGTCACCCGACGGCTTCTAAAGCCACCTCTAGGGTCACAGGAGGCACCTCAAGGGCCTCCAAGGTCACCCAACGGCTTCTAAAGCCACCTCTAGGGTCACCAGAGGCACCTCAAGGGGTTCTAGGGGCACCCAATGGCTTCTAAAGCCACCTCTAGAGTCACCAGAGGCACCTCCAGGGTCACCCTTGGGCCTCCAAGGTCACCCAACGGCTTCTAAAGCCACCTCTAGGGTCACAGGAGGCACCTCCAGGGGTTCTAGAGGCTCCCAATGGCTTCTAAAGCCACCTCTAGGGTCACAGGAGGCACCTCAAGGGGTTCCAGGGGAACCCAATGGCTTCTAAAGCCACCTCTAGGGTCACCAGAGGCACCTCAAGAGCCACCAAGGTCACCCAATGGCTTCTAAAGCCACCTCTAGGGTCACCAGAGGCACCTCCAGGGCCTCCAAGGTCACCCAATGGCTTCTAAAGCCACCTCTGGGGTCACAGGAGGCACCTCCAGGGCCTCCAAGGTCACCCGACGGCTTCTAAAGCCACCTCTAGGGTCACCAGAGGAACCTCAAGGGGTTCTAGGGGCACCCAACGGCTTCTAAAGCCACCTCTAGGGTCACCAGAGGAACCTCCAGGGGTTTCAGGGGAACCCAATGGCTTCTAAAGCCACCTCTAGAGTCACAGGAGGCACCTCAAGGGCCTCCCAAGGTCACCCGATGGCTTCTAAAGCCACCTCTGGGGTCACAGGAGGCACCTCAAGGGGTTCTAGGGGAACCCAATGGCTTCTAAAGCCACCTCTGGGGTCACCAGAGGCACCTCAAGAGCCACCAAGGTCACCTAATGGCTTCTAAAGTCACCTCTGGGGTCACCAGAGGCACCTCAAGGGCCTCCAAGGTCACCCAATGGCTTCTAAAGCCACCTCTAGGGTCACCAGAGGCACCTAAAGGAGCTTCAAGGTCACCCAATGGCTTCTAAAGCCACCTCTAGGGTCACCAGAGGCACCTAAAGGAGCTTCAAGGTCACCCAATGGCTTCTAAAGCCACCTCTAGGGTCACAGGAGGCACCTCAAGGGGTTCTAGGGGAACCCAATGGCTTCTAAAGCCACCTCTGGGGTCACCAGAGGCACCTCCAGGGCCTCCAAGGTCACCCGACGGCTTCTAAAGCCACCTCTAGGGTCACAGGAGGCACCTCCAGGGGTTCTAGGGGCACCCAATGGCTTCTAAAGCCACCTCTGGGGTCACCAGAGGCACCTCAAGAGCCACCAAGGTCACCTAATGGCTTCTAAAGTCACCTCTGGGGTCACCAGAGGCACCTCAAGGGCCTCCAAGGTCACCCAACGGCTTCTAAAGCCACCTCTAGGGTCACCAGAGGCACCTCCAGGGGTTCTAGGGGCACCCAATGGCTTCTAAAGCCACCTCTAGGGTCACAGGAGGCACCTCCAGGGCCTCCAAGGTCACCCGACGGCTTCTAAAGCCACCTCTAGGGTCACCAGAGGCACCTCAAGGGGTTCTAGGGGCACCCAATGGCTTCTAAAGCCACCTCTGGGGTCACCAGAGGCACCTCAAGAGCCACCAAGGTCACCTAATGGCTTCTAAAGCCACCTCTGGGGTCACCAGAGGCACCTCCAGCCCCATCTCTGGGTCCTCCAGCCCCATCTCTGGGTCCTCCAGCCCCACGTGTGGGTCCTTCTGGGTCCTCACCCGATACTCCTTGATCTCCTCCTGCAGGATCTGGTCGGCGTCGGCGTAAACCTCCACCTTGCGCTGCTTCTCCAGCTTCCGGCGCAGCCGCGACAGCTCCTCCTGCACCAAAAATAACCCCCAACACACACACACACACACACACACCCTATAGGGACCTGGAGAGACACTAGAGAGACCCAGAGAGACTAATAGAGACCCCATAGAGACCAATAGAGACCATAGAGACCTCACAGAGACCATAGAGACCAATAGAGACCCCATAGAGACCATAGAGACCCCATAGAGACCAATAGAGACCAATAGAGACCATAGAGACCCCATAGAGACCAATAGAGACCCCATAGAGACCAACAGAGACCAATAGAGACCATAGAAACCCCATAGAGACCAATAGAGACCCCATAGAGACCAATAGAGACCCCACAGAGATCAACAGAGACACATAGAGACCCATAGAGCCCCCATAGAGACTCACAGAGACTCCACAGAGACCAATAGAGACCAATAGAGACCCCACAGAGATCAATAGAGCCCCCATAGAGACTCACAGAGACTCCATAGAGACCAATAGAGACCAATAGAGAGACACATAGAGACCAATAGAGACCCCATAGAGACCCATAGAGACATCACAGACACGCCATAGAGACCCCATAGAGATCCATAGAGACACATAGAGACCCATAGAGACTCATAGAGAGACATAGAGAGACTCCATAGAGACCAATAGAGACCCATAGAGACCATAGAGACTCCATAGAGACCCAACAGACCATAGAGACCCATAGAGCCCCCATAGAGACTCACAGAGAGACACATAGAGACTCCATAGAAACCAACAGAGACCACAGAGAGACATAAAGACCATAGAGACTCACAGAGAGACACATAGAGACTCCATAGAAACCAATAGACCATAGAGAGACATAGAGACCATAGAGACTCACAGAGAGACACATAGAGACTCCATAGAAACCAATAGACCATAGAGAGACATAGAGACCATAGAGACCCATAGAGACTCACAGAGAGACACATAGAGACTCCATAGAAACCAATAGAGACCATAGAGAGACATAAAGACCATAGAGACTCACAGAGAGACACATAGAGACTCCATAGAAACCAATAGACCATAGAGAGACATAGAGACCATAGAGACCCATAGAGACTCACAGAGAGACACATAGAGACTCCATAGAAACCAACAGAGACCCAAAGAGACCAATAGAGACAGATAGAGACCCCGTAGAGATCAATAGAGACACATAGAGACCCATAGAGCTCCCATAGAGACAGAGAGACTCCATAGAGACCCATAGAGAGACACAGAGACCCATAGAGACATAGAGACCATAGAGACCCATAGAGACCCATAGAGACGGATAGAGACCCCAGAGAGATCAATAGAGACACATGGAGATCCATAGAGACACACAGAGACCCATACAGACCCATAGGGACCCCATAGAGACCCTATAGAGACACACAGAGACCCAATAGAGATTCATAGAGACCCATAGGGACTCCACAGAGACCTCATAGAGACCCCTTAGAGAGCCCACAGAGACCCTATAGAGATCATAGAGACCCAATAGAGACTCATAGAGGCCCATAGGGACCCCACAGAGACACCATAAAGACCCATAAAGACCCATAGAGACCTCATGGAGACCCCATGGAGACTCACAGAGACCCATAAAGACTCCACAGAGGCTCATAGAGACCCATAGAGAACCATAGGGACCAATAGAGACCCCATAGAGACACATAGAGACCCCATAGAGAGACACAGAGACCCCATAGAGAGACACAGAGATCCCATAGAGACCCCATAGAGACCCAATAGAGACCCCACAGAGACCCCATAGAGCCCCATAGAGACCCCATAGAGACCCCATAGAGACCCATAAGTTCCCACCTGTGCCCTCTTGAGGCTGAGAGCCTCCTTGTCCTTGGCGGCTCTGTTCTCGGCGGCCACTGCCTGCAGCTCCCGCAGGCGTCCGGCCACGTGCTCCCCCTGCGCCCGCAGGTCCTCGGCCAGCTGGGCAGCCTCCACCGCCTGCGTCCGTCCCGGAAAAGAGTCCCCCCCGCCGCGACCCCCAGGTCAGCCGGAGAGGCCCGAGAACCGACCAGGGAGAGCCCAAAAGGCACCTAAAGGGGCTGAAAGGTCAACCCGAGGGACCCAAATGGGACCTAAAGGTCAACCTGAGGGACCTAAAGGGACCTAAAGGGGCCGAAAGGTCAACCCAAGGGACCCAAAGGTCAACTCGAGGGACCCAAAAGGGACCTAAAGGGGCCGAAAGGTCAACCTGAGGGACCCAAAAGGGACCTAAAGGTCAACCTGAGGGACCCAAAAGGGACCTAAAGGTCAACCCAAGGGACCCAAAAGGGACCTAAAGGGACCTAAAGGTCAACCCGAGGGACCTAAAGGGACCTAAAGGTCAACCTGAGGGACCTAAAGGGACCTAAAGGGGCTGAAAGGTCAACCTGAGGGACCCAAAAGGGACCTAAAGGTCAACCTGAGGGACCTAAAGGGGCTGAAAGGTCAACCCAAGGGACCCAAAAGGGACCTAAAGGTCAACCCGAGGGACCCAAAAGGGACCTAAAGGTCAACCCGAGGGACCCAAAAGGGACCTAAAGGTCAACCCGAGGGACCCAAAAGGGACCTAAAGGGACCTAAAGGTCAACCTGAGGGACCCAAAAGGGACCTAAAGGTCAACCCGAGGGACCCAAAAGGGACCTAAAGGTCAACCTGAGGGACCTAAAGGGACCTAAAGGGGCCAAAAGGTCAACCTGAGGGACCCAAATGGGACCTAAAGGGGCCGAAAGGTCAACCTGAGGGACCCAAAAGGGACCTAAAGGTCAACCTGAGGGACCCAAAAGGGACCTAAAGGGGCCGAAAGGTCAACCCGAGGGACCCAAACGGGAGCCGGGAGAGCCCAAAACTTTGGTTCCTACCTCAGAAACTTTGGTTCCCACCTCAAAAAACTAAGTTTCGACCTCAAAAAACGCTGGTTCCCACCTCAAAAGCTTGAGTTTCCACCTCAAAAGCTTGAGTTTCAACCCCAAAAACTTGAGGTCCCACCAGATTTAAGGTCCCCCCCCCCCCCCACACCCCTCAAACTTAGGTTCCCACCTCAGGAACTTTGGTTCCTACCTCCAAAAATTGCGTTTCGACCTCAATAACTTGAGTTCCTACCTCGGAAACCTCAGTTCCCACTTAAAAAAAACTTGAGGTCCCACCACATTTAAGGTCCCCCCCCCTCCTCAAAACTTGGGTTCCCACCTCAGAAACTTCGGTTCCCACCTCAAAACTTTGGTTCCTACCTCAAAACCTTGAGGTCCCACCATATTTAAGGTCCCCCCGGGTCCCTCACTCCTCAAAAACTCGAGTTCCCACCTCAGAAACTTCGGTTCCCACCTCAAAACTTTGGTTCCTACCTCAAAACCTTGAGGTCCCACCACATTTAAGGTCCCCCCGGGTCCCCCACTCCTCAAAACTCGAGTTCCCACCCTCAGAAACTTTGGTTCCCACCTCCAATTCCTGACTTCCGACCCCAAAACCTTGAGTTCCGGCCCCAAAACCTTGAGGTCCCACCATATTTAAGGTCCCCCCGGGTCCCCCACTCCTCAAAACTTGAGTTCCCACCTTCAGAAACTTTGGTTCCCACCTCCGATTCCTGACTTCCGACCCCAAAACCTTGAGGTCCCACCGCATTTAAGGTCCCCCCGGGTCCCCCACTCCTCAAAACTTGAGTTCCCACCCTCAGAAACTTTGGTTCCCACCTCCGATTCCTGACTTCCGACCCCAAAACCTTGAGTTCCGGCCCCAAAACCTTGAGGTCCCACCATATTTAAGGTCCCCCCCGGGCCCCCCCGCCCCTCAAAACTTGAGTTCCCACCTCAACCTCTTGAGTTCCGACCCCAAATTCTTGACTTCCGAGCCCAAACCCTTCGGTTCCCACCCTGGGACCTCCGCGTCCGTCCCCTATCGGGGTCCCCACCTTCCTCTTGTTGAGCTCGAGGGCCTGCGAGCGCAGGGCCAGCTCCTTCTCCACGGCGGCCAAGCTGCTCTGCAGCCCTCGCTCCTTCTCCTCCAGCTTCTGCACCACCTGCAGCTGCGCGTCCACCTGCGCCCGGGGGGGGGGGGGGACAGAAAATGTGGGGACACCACCAACAAAAAACCCACCTGGAGCTCCAGGAGAACCTGTTCTACCACCTTAAGCTTCTACCTGGAGCTCCTCAAGCAACTGGATCCAAACTCAACCTCCTCCTGGAGCTCCTCAAGCAACTGGATCCAACCTCATCCTCCACCTGGAGCTCCAGGAGAACCTGTTCTACCACCTTAAGCTTCTACCTGGAGCTCCTCAAGCAACTGGATCCAACCTCAACCTCCACCTGGAGCTCCTCAAGCACCTGGAGAGCACCTGGAGCTCCAGAGGAACCTGTTCTACCACCTTAAGCTTCTACCCGGAGCTCCTCAAGCAACTGGAACCAACTTGGATCCAATCTGAACCTCCTCCTGGAGCATCTCAGGCACCTGGAACTCACCTGGAACCAACCTCAACCTCCTCCTGGAGCTCCAGGAGAACCTGTTCTACCACCTTAAGCTTCCCCTGGAGCTCCTCAAGCAACTGGAACCAACCTCAACCTCCACCTGGAGCTCCAGGAGAACCTGTTCTACCACCTTAAGTTTCTACCTGGAGCTCCTCAAGCAACTGGATCCAACCTCAACCTCCTCCTGGAGCTCCAGGAGAACCTGTTCTACCACCTTAAGCTTCCACCTGGAGCTCCTCAAGCAACTGGAACCAACCTCAACCTCCTCTTGGAGCTCCTCAAGCACCTGGAGAGCACCTGGAGCTCCAGAGGAACCTGTTCTACCACCTTAAGCTTCTACCTGGAGCTCCTCAAGCACCTGGATCCAACCTCCACCTCCTCCTGGAGCTCTTCGAACACCTTGATCCAACCTCCACCTCCACCTGGAGCTCCAGGAGAACCTGTTCTACCACCTTAAGCTTCTACCTGGAGCTCCTCAAGCAACTGGATCCAACCTCCACCTCCACCTGGAGCTCCTCAAGCAACTGGAACCAACCTCAACCTCCACCTGGAGCTCCTCAAGCACCTGGAGAGCACCTGGAGCTCCAGGAGAACCTGTTCTACCACCTTAAGCTTCTACCTGGAGCTCCTCAAGCAACTGGAACCAACCTGGATCCAACCTGAACCTCCTCCTGGAGCATCTCAGGCACCTGGAACTCACCTGGAACCAACCTCAACCTCCTCCTGGAGCTCCCCAAGCAACTGGAACCAACCTGGATCCCACCTTGAGCTCCACTTGGAGCTCCTGAAGTACCTGGAGAGCACCTGGAGCTCCAGAGGAACCTGTTCTACCACCTTAAGCTTCCACCTGGAGCTCCTCAAGCAACTGGAACCAACTTCCACCTTCGACTTGGAGCTCCTCAAGCACCTGGAGCTCATCTGGACCTTCGACCTGGAGCTCCTCAAGCACCTGGAGAGCACCTGGATCCAACCTCAACCTTTCACTTGGAGCTCTTCGAACACCTTGATCCAACCTCAACCTCCACCTGGAGCTCCAGAGGAACCTGTTCTACCACCTTAAGGTTCTACCTGGAGCTCCTCAAGCAACTGGATCCAACCTCAACCTCCACCTGGAGCTCCAGGAGAACCTGTTCTACCACCTTAAGCTTCCACCTGGAGCTCCTCAAGCAACTGGAACCAACCTCAACCTCCTCCTGGAGCTCCTCAAGCACCTGGAACCAACCTGGAGCTCCAGGAGAACCTGTTCTACCACCTTAAGGTTCTACCTGGAGCTCCTCAAGCAACTGGAACCAACTTGGATCCAACCTGAACCTCCTCCTGGAGCATCTCAGGCACCTGGAACTCACCTGGATCCAACCTCAACCTCCTCCTGGAGCTCCCCAAGCAACTGGAACCAACCTGGATCCCACCTTGAGCTCCACTTGGAGCTCCTGAAGTACCTGGAGAGCACCTGGAGCTCCAGAGGAACCTGTTCTACCACCTTAAGCTTCCACCTGGAGCTCCTCAAGCAACTGGATCCAACTTCCACCTCCTCCTGGAGCTCCTCAAGCACCTGGAACCAACCTCCACCTCCACCTGGAGCTCCAGAGGAACCTGTTCTACCACCTTAAGCTTCTACCTGGAGCTCCTGAAGCAACTGGATCCAACCTCCACCTCCTCCTGGAGCTCCTCAAGCAACTGGAACCAACCTCAACCTCCTCCTGGAGCTCCAGGAGAACCTGTTCTACCACCTTAAGCTTCTACCTGGAGCTCCTCAAGCAACTGGATCCAACCTCCACCTCCACCTGGAGCTCCAGGAGAACCTGTTCTACCACCTTAAGCTTCCCCTGGAGCTCCTCAAGCAACTGGATCCAACCTCCACCTCCTCCTGGAGCTCCTCAAGCACCTGGAACCAACCTCAACCTCCTCCTGGAGCTCCTCAAGCAACTGGATCCAACCTCAACCTCCACCTGGAGCTCTAGGAGAACCTGTTCTACCACCTTAAGCTTCTACCTGGAGCTCCTCAAGCAACTGGATCCAACCTCCACCTCCTCTTGGAGCTCCTCAAGCACCTGGATCCAACCTGGAGCTCCAGGAGAACCTGTTCTACCACCTTAAGCTTCTACCTGGAGCTCCTCAAGCAACTGGAACCAACTTCCACCTTCGACTTGGAGCTCCTCAAGCACCTGGATCCAACCTCAACCTCCACTTGGAGCTCCAGGAGAACCTGTTCTACCACCTCAACCTTGGACTTGGAGCTCCTCAAGCAACTGGATCCAACCTCAACCTTCGACTTGGAGCTCTTCAAGCACCTGGAGAGCACCTGGATCCAACCTCAATCTCCTCCTGGAGCTCCTCAAGCACCTGGAACCAACCTCAACCTCCTCCTGGAGCTCCAGGAGAACCTGTTCTACCACCTTAAGCTTCTACCTGGAGCTCCTCAAGCAACTGGATCCAACCTCAACCTCCACCTGGAGCTCCAGGAGAACCTGTTCTACCACCTTAAGCTTCCACCTGGAGCTCCTCAAGCAACTGAAACCCACTTAGATCCAACCTCCACCTCCTCCTGGAGCTCCTCAAGCACCTGGAACCCACTTAGATCCAAGCTCCACCTCCTCCTGGAGCTCCTCCGCCCCCCCCCGGACCATCCCGGGTCCTCACCTGGGCCTTGAGGGCGAGGACCTGCTCGGCCAACTCGTCCTTCTCCTCGCGCAGGAGCTTGTGGATCTGGTTGGCCTTGATGCGCTCGGACATCAGCTTGAAGTTGGCGTCGTCCTTCTCGCGCAGCTGCTGCAGCAGCCGCAGGTTCTGCTCCTGCATGTCCTCGAAGGCCTGGCCGGTCACGTCCATCTCCGACAGGAGGGCCTCCTCCTCCTGCCCCAGGGGACGGGAGGGTCACCTGGAGGTCCTCGAGGGCCACCAGGAGGTCCCTCGAGGCCGTAAACGTTCTCCGATTCTGCCATGAAGTCCCCCAGTTCCACCAGAAAGTCCTCCAAAGGCACCAGGAGGACCCTCAAGGTCATCGCAAGGTCCTCCGAGGGCACCAGGAGGTTCCCTGAGGCCACCAGGAGGTTCCTCGAGGTCACTAGGAGGTCCCTCGAGGCCGTAAACGTTCTCCGATTCTGCCATGAAGTCCCCCAGTTCCACCAGAAAGTCCTCCAAAGGCACCAGGAGGACCCTCAAGGTCATCGCAAGGTCCTCCGAGGGCACCAGGAGGTTCCCTGAGGCCACCAGGAGGTTCCTCGAGGTCACTAGGAGGTCCCTCGAGGCCGTAAACGTTCTCCGATTCTGCCATGAAGTCCCCCAGTTCCACCAGAAAGTCCTCCAAAGGCACCAGGAGGACCCTCAAGGTCATCGCAAGGTCCTCCGAGGGCACCAGGAGGTTCCCTGAGGCCACCAGGAGGTTCCTCGAGGCCACTAGGAGTGACTTGAGGCCACTAGGAGCGACTTGAGGCCACTAGGAGCGACTTGAGGCCACCAGGAGGTCCCTCGAGGCCGTAAATGTTCTCCGATTCTGCCATAAAGTCCCCCAGTTCTACCATAAAGTCCTCCAAAGGCACCAGAAGGTCCTCCAAAGGCACCAGAAGGTCCTCCAAAGGCACCAGGAGGTCCTCCAAGGTCATCACAAGGTCCTCCGAGGGCACCAGGAGGTTCCCTGAGGCCACCAGGAGGTTCCTCGAGGCCACAAAGTCTTACAGTTCTACCATAAAGTCCCCCAGTTCCACCATAAAGTCCTCCAAAGGCACCAGAAGGTCCTCCAAAGGCACCGGAAGGTCCTCCAAAGGCACCAGGAGGACCCTCAAGGTCATCGCAAGGTCCTCCGAGGGCACCAGGAGGTTCCTCGAGGCCACCAGGAGGTTCCTCGAGGCCACTAGGAGTGACTTGAGGCCACCAGGAGCGACTTGAGGCCACCAGGAGGTCCCTCGAGGCCGTAAATGTTCTCCGATTCTGCCATAAAGTCCCCCAGTTCTACCATAAAGTCCTCCAAAGGCACCAGAAGGTCCTCCAAAGGCACCAGGAGGTCCTCCAAGGTCATCACAAGGTCCTCCGAGGGCACCAGGAGGTTCCCTGAGGCCACCAGGAGGTTCCTCGAGGCCATAAAGTCTTACAGTTCTACCATAAAGTCCCCCAGTTCCACCATAAAGTCCTCCAAAGGCACCAGAAGGTCCTCCAAAGGCACCAGAAGGTCCTCCAAAGGCACCAGGAGGACCCTCAAGGTCATCGCAAGGTCCTCCGAGGGCACCAGGAGGTTCCTCAAGGGCCACTAGGAGGTTCCTCGAGGCCACTAGGAGTGACTTGAGGCCTCTAGGAGGTCCCTTGAGGCCGTAAATGTTCTCCAATTCTACCATAACGTCCTCCAAGGTCATCACAAGGTCCTCCGAGGGCACCAGGAGGTTCCCTGAGGTCACTAGGAGGTTCCTTGAGGCCACTAGGAGGTCCCTCGAGGCCGTAAACGTTCTCCGATTCTGCCATAAAGTCCCCCAGTTCTACCATAAAGTCCTCCAAAGGCACCAGAAGGTCCTCCAAAGGCACCAGGAGGACCCTCAAGGTCATCGCAAGGTCCTCCGAGGGCACCAGGAGGTTCCTCAAGGGCCACTAGGAGGTTCCTCGAGGCCACTAGGAGTGACTTGAGGCCTCTAGGAGATCCCTTGAGGCCATAAATGTCCTCCAATTCTACTATAACGTCCTCCAAGGTCATCACAAGGTCCTCCGAGGGCACCAGGAGGTTCCCTGAGGTCACTAGGAGGTCCCTCGAGGCCGTAAATGTTCTCCAATTCTACCATAAAGTCCCCCAGTTCTACCATAAAGTCCTCCAAAGGCACCAGAAGGTCCTCCAAAGGCACCAGGAGGACCCTCAAGGTCATCACAAGGTCCTCCGAGGGCACCAGGAGGTTCCTCAAGGGCCACTAGGAGCGACTTGAGGCCACTAGGAGGTTCCTCGAGGCCATAACGTTCTCCAGTTCCACCACGAAGTCCCTCCAAGGGCACCGGGATGACCCCCAAGGCCACAACCCCTCCCGGCAGGGGCTCCTAAGCCACGCCCCCTCCATGCAATCCTACGGGGCTGAAGCCACGCCCCCTCCAGTCACTCCTATGGGCTCCAAAGCCACGCCCCCCTCCATGCAATCCTATGGGGTTAAAGCTACACTCCCTCCATTTAACCCTATGGGCTTTGAAGCCACACCTCCTCCATTTAATCCTATGGGGTTGAAGCCACGCCCCCTCCAGCCAATCCTACAGGCCTCAAAACCACGCCCCCTCCATTTATCCCTATGGGGTGGAAGCCACAATCCCTCCATTCAATCCAATGGGGCTGAAGCCACACCCCCTCCCTTAAATCCCATGGACATTTAAGCCACGCCTACTCCATTTAATCCTATGAGGCTGAAGCCACACCCCCTCCAGTCACTCCTATGGGCCTCAAAGCCACGCCCCCTCCATTTATCCCTATGGGGTTGAAGCCACGCTCTCTCCATTCAATCCCATGGGGCTGAAGCCACGCCCCCTCCACTCACTCCTATAGGCCTCAAAGCCACGCCCCCTCCCTTCACTCCTATGGGGTTAAAGTCACCCCCCCCTCCATTTAACCCTATGGGCTTCAAAGCCACACCCTCTCCATTTATCCCTATGGGCTTTTAAGCCACGCCCCCTCCATTTAACTCTATGGGTGTTGAAGCCACACTCTCTCCATTCAATCCTACGGGGCTGAAGCCACGCCCCCTCCATTTATCCCTATGGGTACTGAAGCCACGCCCCCTCCAGTCACTCCTTTGGGCATTGAAGCCACACTCTCCACTCAATCCTATGGGGCTTTTAAGCCACGCCCCCTCCATTTATCCCTATGGGCATCGAAGCCACGCCCCCTCCATCTATCCCTATGGGTTTAAAGCCACACACTCTCTCCATTCAATCCTATGGGCACTGAAGCCACGCCCCCTCCATTTATCCCTATGGGGCTGAAGCCACGCCCCCTCCATTCAATCCTATGGGCACTGAAGCCACGCCCCCTCCATCTATCCCTATGGGTTTAAAGCCACACACTCTCTCCATTCAATCCTATGGGCACTGAAGCCACGCCCCCTCCATTTATCCCTATGGGCATTGAAGCCACGCCCCCTCCATCTATCCTTATGGGCTTAAAGCCACACACTCTCTCCATTCAATCCTATGGGCACTGAAGCCACGCCCCCTTCATTTATCCCTATGGGGCTGAAGCCACGCCCCCTCCACTCACTCCTATGGGCATTGAAGCCACGCCCCCTCCATCTATTCCTATGGGCTTAAAGCCGCACACTCGCTCTCCATTCAATCCTATGGGCACTGAAGCCACGCCCCCTCCATTTATCCCTATGGGGCTGAAGCCACGCCCCCTCCATTCAATCCTACGGGCATTGAAGCCACGCCCCCTCCACCTATCCTTATGGGCTTAAAGCCACACACTTTCTCCATTCAATCCTATGGGCACTGAAGCCACGCCCCCTCCATTTATCCCTATGGGCATCGAAGCCACGCCCCCTCCATCTATCCTTATGGGCTTAAAGCCACACACTCTCTCCATTGAATCCTATGGGCACTGAAGCCACGCCCCCTCCATTTATCCCTATGGGCATCGAAGCCACGCCCCCTCCATTCAATCCTATGGGCATTGAAGCCACGCCCCCTCCATTCATCCCTATGGGGCTGAAGCCACGCCCCCTCCATTCACTCCTATGGGGCCAAAGCCTCACCCCTTCCCTCCCTCTGAGCCTCTACTCCCTTTCCCTCTCCCCTTAGGCCCCTCCTTGCTCCCCTTAAGCCCCTCCCCTGAGGCTTTAAGCCCCTCCCCCTGAGGCTTTAAGCCCCTCCCCTGAGGCTTTAAGCCCCTCCCACCTGCTTGGTGGCCGCCAGCTTGCGCTGGAGGTGCTCGATCTGCTCCTCGCTCTGGCGCAGGCGCCTCAGGGCCTCCTCGTCCGCCAGCTTCTTGCTCTCGCGCCGCTCCCGCTCCTCCAGCTCCCGCGCCCGCGCCCGCAGCTCCTCCGCCTGCACCACATGAGCAATTAGCGCTCGTCAACCGCCTCGTCACAGGCTTAACGGGGGCTGGAGACGCCCGAGGAGGCGGAGAGGAGCCTTTTATCCACCTCCTCACCTCCTCCTGGAGCTCCTCAGGCAGCTTGATCCGACCTGGATCCAACCTCGACCTCCGCCTGGAGCTCCTCAAGCAACTGGAACCAACCTGGATCCCTCCTCAAGGTCCTGCTGGAGCTCCTGGAGCTCCTCAGGCAGCTTGATCCGACTTGGATCCAACCTCGACCTCCGCCTGGAGCTCCTCAAGCAACTGGAACCCACCTCGACCTCCACCTGGAGCTCCTGAAGTACCTGGAGAGCACCTGGAGCTCCAGGAGAACCTGTGCTACCACCTTAAGCTTCTACCTGGAGCTCCTCAAGCACCTGGAGCTCCATGAGAAGAAGGTTCTCCTCCTCCTCAACCTCCTCCTGGAGCTCCTCAAGCAACTGGAACCAACCTGGATCCAACCTCCACCTCCTCCTGTAGCTCCAGGAGAACCTGTTCTACCACCTTAAGGTTCCACCTGGAGCTCCTCAAGCACCTGGATCCAACCTCAACCTCCACTTGGAGCTCCTCAAGCAACTGGATCCAACCTCAACCTTCAACTTGGAGCTCCTCAAGCACCTGGATCCAACCTGAACCTCCTCCTGGAGCTCCAGGAGAACCTGTTCTACCACCTTAAGCTTCCCCTGGAGCTCCTCAAGCAACTGGATCCAACCTCCACCTCCTCCTTGAGCTCCTCAAGCAACTGGAACCAACCTCAACCTCCACCTGGAGCTCCAGAGGAACCTGTTCTACCACCTTAAGCTTCTACCTGGAGCTCCTCAAGCAACTGGATCCAACCTCCACCTTCGACTTGGAGCTCCTCAAGCACCTGGATCCAACCTGAACCTCCTCCTGGAGCTCCAGGAGAACCTGTTCTACCACCTTAAGCTTCCACCTGGAGCTCCTCAAGCAACTGGAACCAACCTCAACCTCCACCTTGGAGCTCCTCAAGCACCTGGATCCAACCTCAACCTCCACCTGGAGCTCCAGGAGAACCTGTTCTCCCGCCTCCTGCTGCTCCTCGAGCCTTTCTCCTCGTTAAAGCCCCTTCGTTAGTTCTCAGCGTGTTCGCGGGGGGTGGGGGGTGGGGGGGGGGAGGCCCCTGACCTCGGCCTTGCTCTTCCTCTCGGCCGCCATCAGCTGCACCTTGTCTCGCTGCTCCTTGGGAGCCGATTTGTACATGTCCAGCAGCAGCTTCATCTCCTTCTGGCTCTCCTGGGCCTTCCTGCAAAGGGTTAACGGGGCCCCGAGTCACTCCCCCTGACCCCGACCCCGACCCCGACCCCGACCCAAGGGGCGGAAAAAAAAGGGCCTCCGAAGGAAGCCAAGTGGCACAAAAAATAAAACACCCACCAACAGCCGCGTTAGAAAAGCCTCAAAACAGACCCGAAGACACAGGCGGAAAAACCACAAAATAACTCGAAATTACAGGGAAAAAAAAAAAACGCAAAATGCCTCGAAATTACAGGAAAAAAAAAACGCAAAATGCCTCGAAATTACAGGGAAAAAAAAAACGCAAAATGCCTCGAAATTACAGGGAAAAAGAACCACAAAATGCCTCGAAATTACAGGGAAAGAAAAAACGCAAAATGCCTCGAAATTACAGGGAGAAAAAAAAACACAAAATGCCTCGAAATTACAGGGAAAAAGAAAAAACGCAAAATGCCTCGAAATTACAGGGAAAAAGAAAAAAAAAACACAAAATGCCTCGAAATCACAGGGAAAAAAACCCTTCGAAGTGACACAAAATCATAGGAAATAAAAACCCTTCGAAGTGACATAAAATCACAGGAAAAAAACCCTTCGAAGTGACACAAAATCACAGGAAAAAAAAACCCTTTGAAGTGACACAAAATCACAGGAAAAAAAACCCTTCGAAGTGACACAAAATCACAGGAAAAAAAACCCTTCGAAGTGACACAAAATCACAGGAAAAAAAAAAGCACCAAAATGACACAAAATCACAGGAAAAAAACCCTTCAAAGTGACACAAAATCACAGGAAAAAAAAACCCCAAAACGACACAAGAATCACAGAAAAACAAACCTCCTTCGAAGTGACACAAAATCACAGGGAAAAAAACCCTTTGAAGTGACACAAAATCACAGGAAAAAAGCACCAAAACGACACAAAAATCACAGAAAAAAACCCCTTCAAAGTGACACAAAATCACAGGAAAAAAACTCTTCGAAGTGACAAAAAATCACAGGGAAAAAAGCACCAAAACTACACAAAATCACAGGAAAAAAAACCCTTCGAAGTGACACAAAATCACAGGAAAAAAAACCCCACAAAATGCCTCGAAATCACAGGAAAAAAGAAAAAAAAACACAAAATGCCTCGAAATCACAGGGAAAAAAAAAAAAACCACAAAATGCCTCGAAATCACAGAGAAAAAAAAAACCTTCGAAGTGACACAAAATCACAGGAAAAAAAACCTTTCGAAGTGACTCAAAATCATAGGAAAAAAACCCCTTTGAAGTAACACAAAATCACAGGAAAAAAAAGCACCAAAATGACACAAAAATCACAGAAAAAAAACCCCTTCGAAGTGACACAAAATCACAGGAAAAAAAAAACCCTTCGAAGTGACACAAAATCACAGGAAAAAAAACCCACAAAATGCCTCGAAATCACAGGGAAAAAAAAAAAACCCTTCGAAGTGACACAAAATCACAGGAAAAAAAAAAACGAGCCAAATGAGGCAAAATCCCACAGAACACCGAAAGGACCCAAAAACCCCACAAAAAAAAAAAGATCCCCAAGTGCCGCAAAAAAACCCTCAAAATGCCCCCAAAAATGCCCCCAAAGAGCCCCAAAGAGCCCCAAAGAGCCCCAAAGGGTCCCATAAGGCCCCATAAGGCCCCGAAATCCTCACTTGAGCTCCACCCTGAGCTGCTTGAGCACCTCCGAGTCCTTCTTCTTGCCGCCCTCTTCGGGGGGACCCTTGAGGCGGTCGCGCTCCCGCGACCTCTCGGCGACCCCTCCTCCCCTTCGGGAGGAGGAGGAGGAGGAGGAGGAGGGGGGAGGGGTGGGGAGGGGCTCCTTGAGGCGGGGAGGGGGGGGAGGGGTGGGGGTCGCCGTGAGGACAACGGGAGGAGGAGGAGCTTCCTCTTCCTCTTGGGGGCGACGAGGGGGGTCGGGGGTGGGGGTGGGGGTGGGGGGAGGGGCCTCGCGTTTGGGGTCGTGGGGGGTGGGGGTGGGCTGGGGGGGAGGGGCGGTGGGGGTGGCGGCTTCTTCTTCTTTAATGGAGGAGGAGGAGGAGGAGGAGGAGGTGGAAGCTGGAGGGGCAGAGGGAGCCCCCGATGTGGTGGGGTCCTCGGAGGCGGGGGGAGGGGCGGTGGAGGTGGAGGCGGCCGGGGGTGGGGGAGGGGGGTTGGTGGAGCCCGGGGTGGGGGGGGGGCCGCTGGCGTGGAGGCGGATCTGGAAGTGGAAAGGGGAAGAATTAGTGGGGGGGACACACACACCCTCTGAATAAGACGGCGTTGCCCCTTTAAGGATCCCCTACCCCCTATTGCGGGCCCCACTTGCCTCTCTATAAGGTGGTGTTGCCCCTTTAAGGATCCTCTAACCCCCGCATTGTGGGCCCCACTTGTCTCTCTATAATGTGGTGTTCCCTTTTAAGAGCCTCTCCCACCCTAGTGGTCATGGCCTTTTTAAGGTCTTATTGTGGGCCCCACCTAGAGTTAGAAGGTGGTGTTGCCCCTTTAAGAGCGCCTCCCACCCCAGTCGTCATTGCCTTTTTAAGGCCTTACTATAGGCCCCACCTAGAGTTAGAAGGTGGTGTTGCCCCTTTAAGGCTTCTCCATCCCCTTGTGGGCCCCACCTGTCTCTATAAAATGGTGTTACCACTTTAAGAGTCCCCCACCCGCCTCGCCATTACCCTTTTAAGGACCCCCCCCATTATAGATGTAAGGCGGTGCTAACCCTCTAATGCTTCCCCAACCCCTTAGTGTTGCCCTTTTAAAGTCTTAGTGTGGGTCCCACCAATAGTTATAAGGTACTGTTGCCCCTTTAAGTTCCCCCCCCAACCCAATTCCTTGCCCTTACCCTTTAAAGCCTGCACTTGTGGGCTTCACCCCCGTGGCATTGCCCTTTTAATACCCAACCACACCCTTACTGACCATAAAAGGCTCTGCCCACGCCCCTTTACTCTTAAAAAGGCAACACCCTGCCTCTCTTAAAGGGGCAATCAGACCTGGTGGAGCCCACTTCCACCTTCTTAAAGGGGCAATGACACCTGGTAGGCTCCACCTCCACCTCCTTAAAGGGGCAACGACACATCGTAGGCTCCACCCCCGCACCTTCTTAAAGGGGCAATGACACATCGTAGGCTCCCCCCTGCACCTTCTTAAAGGGGCAATGACGCATCATAGGCTCCACCTGCACTTTCTTAAAGGGGCAATGACGCCTGGTGGGAGCCCCACTTGAACCTTTCTTACAGAGGCAATGACGCACAGTAGGCGCCACTTGAGCCTTCTTAAAGGGGCGCCGCCCTCCCCCACGAAGCCCCTCCCACCTTGTTGATCTCGGCCTGGACCTCGCGCAGCTTCCTCTTGTAGCGCTGGACGTCGCCCTTGAGCTGGTGGTTGTGGTTCTGGAGGCTGGAGATGAGGTGACGCATCTCCCGGTTGATGGGACCTGGGGACGGGGGGGACGGGGTGAGGGGGAGGGATTCACCACCAGGTAGGTCCCGATTTCCCCCGATTCCCCCATCGCGGAGGCCCAGGAAGGTCCTCACCCGCCTGCTCGTTGGCCGCCAGGTTCTGCTCGAACTCGATGCGCAGCATCTCGTACTCCTTGCGCACCTGGGCCAGGGTGTCCTCCAGCTGGATCACCTCCGTCCGCAGGCGCTTCTGCACCCCCAGCTCGTCGCTCTGCGGGAGGAGGCGGAGGAGGACGTGGAGGAAGAGGAGGAGGAGGTGGAGGAGAAGGGGAAGGAGGGGAAGGAGTTGGAGGAAGAGGAGGTGGAGGTGGAGCCCCCAGGAGCTTCTGAGGAGCCCTAAGGACCTTCTGAGGAGCCGTAAGGTCCTTCTGAGGAGCCCCAAGGAGGTTCTCAGGAGGTTCTGAGGCCCCACGAGGAGCTTCTGAGGAGCCCCAAGATGGTCCTGAGGAGCCCCAAGGAGGTTCTCAGGAGGTTCTGAGCCCCAAGGACCTTCTGAGGAGCCGTAAGGTCCTTTTGAGGAGCCCCACGGAGCTTCTAAGGAGCCCCTAAGGTCCTTCTGAGGAGCCCCAAGGAGGTTCTCAGGAGCTTCTGAGCCCCAAGGAGGTTCTGAGGAGCCCCAAGATGGTCCCGAGGAGCCCCTAAGGTCCTTTTGAGGAGCCCCAAGGAGCTTCCGAGGAGCCCCAAGGAGGTTCTGAGGAGCCCCGAGATGGTCCTGAGGAGCCCCAAGGAGGTTCCGAGGAGCTCCGGAGGCCCCTGACCTCCATGTGCTCGATGTGGCGGAGGTGGCTGTTCTTGGTGGCCGAGAGGAGGGCGCGGGCCTCGTCCAGCTGCGTCTTGACCTGGAGGCTCTCGTGGTAGAGGAGGGAGAACTGGGACTGCAGCACCTTGTACTCCAGCGTCTCCTTCACGGCCTCCTCGGGCAGCGAGCGCAGGGCCACCTGCCGACAGCCCCACCCGGGGGGGACACCAGAGGTCAGGCAGCTCCCCCGACGGCCCCAACCCCACGACCTCCACGGCTTCCACACGGTCTCTGTGGCTCCTGAGCCTCTACATGTTCTCCGTGTCCCTCAAGTCTATGATGTCCCTCATGTCCTTGATGTTCTCCGTGTCCCTCATGTCCCTCATGTTCTCCATGTCCCTCGAGTCCTTCATGTTCTCCATGTCCCTCATGGTTCCTGAGCTTCTAGATGTTCTCCAATGTCCCTCAAGTCCTTAATGTCTCTCATGTCCTTGATGTTCCTCATGTCTCTGATGTTCTCCATGTCCCTCATGTCCCTTGAGCTTCTCACTGGCCTCAGCCCTGACCTTAGAGATGTTCTCCATGTCCCTCATGTCCTCCAAGTCCCTCAAGTCCTTATGTCCCTCATGTCTCTGATGTTCTCCATGTCCCTCACGTCCCTTGAGCTTCTCAATGGCCTCAACCCTGAGCCTCTAGATGTTCTCCGTGTCCCTCATGTTCTCCATGTCCCTCATGGTTCCTGAGCTTCTAGATGTTCTCCAATGTCCCTTAAGTCCTTAATGTCTCTCATGTCCTTGATGTTCTTCATGTCTCTGATGTTCTCCACGTCCCTCACGTCCCCTGAGCTTCTCATTGGCCTCAGCCCTGACCTTAGAGATGTTCTCCATGTCCCTCATGTCCTCAATGTCCCTCAAGTCCTTATGTCCCTCATGTCCTTGATGTTCTCTGTGTCCCTCATGTCCCTTGAGCTTCTCAATGGCCTCAGCCCTGAGCTTCTAGATGTTCTCCATGTCCCTCACGACCCCTGAGCTTCTCACTGGCCTCAGCCCTGACCTTAGAGATGTTCTTCATGTCCCTCATGTCCTCAAAGTCCCTCAAGTCCTTGATGTTCTCAATGTCCCTCATGTCCCTTGAGCTTCTCACTGGCCTCAGCCCTGACCTTCTAGATGTCCCTCAAGTCCTTAATGTCTCTCATGTCCTTGATGTTCCTCATGTCTCTGATGTTCTCCATGTCCCTCATGTCCCCTGAGCTTCTCGATGGCCTCAGCCCTGACCTTAGAGATGTTCTCCATGTCCCTCATGTCCTCAATGTCCCTCAAGTCCTTATGTCCCTCATGTCCTTGATGTTCTCTGTGTCCCTCACATCCCTTGAGCTTCTCAATGGCCTCAGCCCTGAGCTTCTAGATGTTCTCCATGTCCCTCAAGTCCTTGATGTTCTCCATGTCCCTCACATCCCTTGAGCTTCTCACTGGCCTCAGCCCTGACCTTAGAGATGTTCTCCGTGTCCCTCAAGTCCTTATGTTCCTCATGTCCTTGATGTTCTCCGTGTCCCTCACGTCCCTTGAGCTTCTCAATGGCCTCAACCCTGAGCCTCTAGATGTTCTCCGTGTCCCTCATGTCCCTCAAGCCCTTATGTCCCTCGAGTCCTTCATGTTCTCCATGTCCCTCATGGTTCCTGAGCTTCTAGATGTTCTCCAATGTCCCTCAAGTCCTTAATGCCTCTCATGTCCTTGATGTTCTTCATGTCTCTGATGTTCTCCATGTCCCTCACGTCCCCTTGAGCTTCTCTATGGCCTCAGCCCTGATCTTCTAGATGTTCTCCATGTCCCTCATGTCCTCAATGTCCCTCAAGTCTATGATGTTCCTCAAGTCCTTGATGTTCTCCATGTCCCTCACGTCCCCTGAGCTTCTCTATGGCCTCAGCCCTGACCTTAGAGATGTTCCCCAAGTCCCTCAAGTCCTCAACGTCCCTCAAGTCCTTGATGTTCTCCATGTCCCTCACGTCCCTTGAGCTTCTCTATGGCCTCAGCCCTGACCTTAGAGATGTTCCCCATGTCCCTCACGTCCCTGATCTCCTAGACGTCCCCCTGGTGGTCACCTTGAGGCGCTCGTGTCCCCGCACGGCCTGTTGGAGCTCCTGCTGCAGCTTCTCCAGCTCGGCCATGCGGCTGTTGGCCAGTTCCTGGTTCCCCTCCAGCTCCGCGTTCAGCATCTCAAACTGGGGCAGGAACCACCGGGACGTCACCCCGAAGCCCCTCCAGATACCCTCAAACCCCTCGAGATGTCCCCAAACCTCCTCAAAATGTCCCCAAACCTCCTCAAAATGTCCCCAAACCTCCTCGAGATGTCCCCAAACCTCCTCAAAATATCCTCAAACCTCCTCAAAATGTCCCCAAACCTCTCAAGATGCCCCCAAATCCCTCGAGATGTCCCCAAACCCCTCAAAATGTCCCCAAACCTCCTCAAAATGTCCCCAAACCTCTCAAGATGTACCCAAACCCCTCAAGATGTCCCCAAACCTCCTCAAAATATCCTCAAACCTCCTCGAGATGTCCCCAAACCTCCTCCAAATGTCCTCAAACCCCTCAAAATGTTCCCAAACCTCCTCAAAATGTCCCCAAACCCCTCAAGATGCCCTCAAACCTCCTCAAAATATCCTCAAACCTCCTCAAAATGTCCCCAAACCTCCTCCAAATGTCCCCAAACCCCTCAAGATGTCCCCAAACCCCTTGAAATGTCCCCAAACCCCTCAAGATATCCCCAAACCTCCTCAAAATATCCCCAAACCTCCTCAAAATGTCCTCAAACCTCCTCAAAATGTCCCCAAACCTCCTCGAGATGTCCCCAAACCCCTCAAGATGCCCTCAAACCTCCTCCAGATGTCCCCAAACCTCCTCAAAATGTCCCTAAACCCCTCTAGACGTCCCCAAACCCCTCAAGATGTCCCCAAACCTCCTCAAAATATCCTCAAACCTCCTCGAGATGTCCCCAAACCTCCTCAAGATGTCCCCAAACCTCCTCAAAATGTCCCCAAACCTCTCAAGATGTCCCCAAACCCCTCGAGATGTCCCCAAACCTCCTCAAAATGTCCCCAAACCTCCTCAAAATATCCTCAAACCTCCTCAAAATGTCCTCAAACCTCCTCAAGATGTCCCCAAACCCTTCAAGATGTCCCCAAACCCCTCAAAATGTCCCCAAACCCCTTGAAATGTCCCCAAACCTCCTCTAGATGTCCCCAAACCTTCTCCAGATGTCCCCAAACCCTTCAAGATGTCCCCAAACCCTTCAAGATGTCCCCAAACCTCCTCAAAATGTCCTCAAACCTCCTCTAGACGTCCCCAAACCCCTCAAAATGTCCTCAAACCTCCTCGAGATGCCCCCAAACCCGGCACCTTCTGCATGCTGAGCGTGATCTGTCCTCCCTGGAAACCTCCGGAGCTGCCGGAGCCGTAAGAGCCGGAGTTGAGCTGAGGGGACGAGAGGGGAAAAAAAAAAAAAAAGGATTTAGCGGCCACTTCAGGGACTCGGCGGCCGCTTTAGAGGACTCGGTGGCCACTTTAGAGGTCACAAAGGGGTTGGAGGTGACACTAAAGGGACATGGAGAGGGCTCTATGGCCCTTGGGGAGCTCTGGGAGGAGGGTTTGGGGCCTCAGGAGCCGCTTTAAGGGCCTCAATAACCACTTTAAAAGACTCGGTGGCCACTTTTAAGGACTCGGTGGCCACTTTGGGGACTCGGTGGCCACTTCTGGGGTCACAAAGGGGCTGGAGGTGACGCTAAAGGGACACGGAGAGGCCTCCGAGGCTCTTGGGGAGCTCTGGGAGGAGGGTTTGGGGCCTCAGGAGCCGCTTTAAGGGCCTCAATAACCACTTTAAAAGACTCGGTGGCCACTTTAGAGGACTCGGTGGCCACTTCTGGGGTCACAACGTGGCTGGAGGTGACGCTAAAGGGACACGGAGAGGGCTCTATGGCCCTTGGGGAGCTCTGGGAGGAGGGTTTGGGGCCTCAGGAGCTGCTTTAAGGGCCTCAATAACCACTTTAAAAGACTCGGTGATCACTTTAGGGACTCGGCGGCCACTTCAGGGACTCGGTGGCCACTTCCAAGGTCACAAAGGGGCTGGAGGTGACGCTAAAGGGACACGGAGAGGCCTCCGAGGCCCTTGGGGAGCTCTGGGAGGAGGGTTTGGGGCCTCAGGAGCCGCTTTAAGGGCCTCAATAACCACTTTAAAAGACTCGGTGATCACTTTAAAAGACTCGGTGGCCACTTCAGGGACTCGGCGGCCACTTTAGAGGACTCGGTGGCCACTTCCGGGGTCACAAAGGGGTTGGAGGTGACGCTAAAGGGACATGGAGAGGGCTCTATGGCCCTTGGGGAGCTCTGGGAGGAGAGTTTGGGGCCTCAGGAGCCGCTTTAAGGGCCTCAACAACCACTTTAAAAGACTCGGTGGCCACTTTGGAGGACTCGGTGGCCACTTCGGGGACTGGGTGGCCGCCCCGACCTGCTCGAGGGCCTCGGCCAGGTGTCGGTTGAGGCGCCCGTGGCGCTTGCGCAGCCGCTCGCTGTCCCACTGCAGCCCCTCCAGGGTGGTGCCCATCTCCAGCACCTTCGTCTCGGCCGACGTCGCTTTGTCCTGCAGCTCCGACAGCTGCCGGGGCAGGGGGGGGAACTGGGAGTCACTGGGAGGCACTGGGAGGCACTGGGAGGGGAGTGGGAGGGACTGGGAGGGGGTTAGAAGGGACTGGGAGGGGAGTGGGAGGGACTGGGAGGGGATTGGGAGGGATTGGGAGGGGATTAGAAGAGACTGGGAGGGACTGGGAGAGACTGAGAGGGCACTGGGAGGGACTGGGAGGGATTGGGAGGGGATTGGAGGGCACTGGGAGGGACTGGGAGGGGATTGGGAGGGACTGGGAGGGGGTTAGAAGGGACTGGGAGGCACTGGGAGGGGAGTGGGAGGGGATTGGAGGGCACTGGGAGGGACTGGGAGGGGATTGGGAGGGACTGGAAGGGGATTAGAAGAGACTGGGAGGGGATTAGAAGAGACTGGGAGGGACTGGGAGGCACTGGGAGGGACTGGGAGGGATTGGGAGGGGATTAGAAGAGACTGGGAGGGGACTAGAAGGCACTGGGAGGGACTGGGAGGGGGTTAGAGGGCACTGGGAGGCACTGGGAGGGACTGGGAGGGGAGTGGGAGGGATTGGGAGGGGATTAGAAGAGACTGGGAGGGACTGGGAGGGGATTAGAAGGGACTGGGAGGGGACTAGAAGGCACTGGGAGGGACTGGGAGGGACTGGGAGGGGAGTGGGAGGAGATTGGAGGGCACTGGGAGGGACTGGGAAGGGATTGGGAGGGACTGGGAGGGGACTACAAAGCACTGGGAGGGACTGGGAGAGACTGAGAGGGACTGGGAGAGACTGGGAGGGCACTGGGAGGGATTGGGAGGGGATTAGAAGAGACTGGGAGGGGATTAGAAGAGACTGGGAGGGACTGGGAGGGGATTAGAAGGGACTGGGAGGGACTGGGAGAGACTGAGAGGGACTGGGAGGGGATTGGGAGGGATTGGGAGGGGATTAGAAGAGACTGGGAGGGACTGGGAAAGACTGAGAGGGCACTGGGAGGCACTGGGAGGGACTGGGAGGGACTGAGAGGGGATTAGAAGAGACTGGGAGGGGACTAGAAGGCACTGGGAGGGGGTTAGAGGGCACTGGGAGGGACTGGGAGGGGAGTGGGAGGGGATTGGGAGGCACTGGGAGGGACTGGGAGGGGATTGGAGGGAACTGGGAGGCACTGTGAGAGGATTAGAGAGGACTGGGAGGGAGTGGGATGGGATTAGAGGACACTGGGAGGGACTGGAAGGGACTTGGAGGGACTGGGAGAGGACTGGGAGGCACTGGGAGTGGATTGGGAGGGACTGGGAGGGATTGGGAGGCACTGGGAGGAACTGGGACACACTGGGAAGGGATTAAATTGGACTGGGAGGCACTGGGAGGGGATTAGAGGGCACTGGGAGGCACTGGGAGGGGGTTAGAGGGCACTGGGAGAGGACTGGGAGAGGACTGGGAGGCACTGGGAGACACTGGGAGGCACTGGGAGCACCACCAGCCCCTCCCCAGTCCCAGTCAGGGACTGCCAGTTCCCTCTAATCCCTTCCCAGTTCCTTCCAATCCCCTCCCAGTGCCTCCCAGTCCCCTCTAATCCCTGCCCAGTGCCCTCTAATCCCCTCCCAGTGCCTCCCAGTGCTCTCTAATCCCTTCCCAGTGCCTCCCAGTCCTCTCTAATCCCCTCCCAGTGCCTCCCAGTCCCCTCCCAGTCCCTTCTAATCCCTCCCAGTTCTTCCCAAACACCTCTAATCCCTTCCCAGTGCCTTTTAATCCCTTCCCAGTCCCTCCCAGTGCCCTCTAATCCCTTCCCAGTCCCTCCCAGTGCCCTCTAATCCCCTCCCAGTGCCCTCTAATCCCTTCCCAGTCCCTCCCAGTGCCCTCTAATCCCCTCCCAGTGCCTTTTAATCCCTTCCCAGTCCCTCCCAGTGCCCTTTAATTCCCTCCCAGTGCCCTCCAATCCCTTCCCAGTCCCTCCCAGTGCCCTCCAATCCCCTCCCAGTGCTCTCTAATCCCTTCCCAATCCCTCCAGTCCTCTCTAATCCCCTTCCCGGTCGCTCCCAGTGCCTCCTTGTCCCTCCCAGTTGTTCCCAATCCCTTCTAATCCCCTCCCAGTGCCCTCCAATCCCCTCCCAGTGGCTCCCAGTGCCCCCAGTTACCTCGAGGGCCGCTCGGTGGTGCTTCTGGTGCAGCTGGAGGCTGAGCTCCTGCAGGCGCCGATGGTCTCGCAGCAGCTCTCGCAGCAGCAGCCGCCCTGACTCCCCCAACTCCCCTGAGACCCCAACAACACACACCCTCAGCCCCACAGAGACCCCATAGGGACCCATAGAGACCCCATAGGGAACCATAGAGATCAATAGAGACCCCATAGGGAACCATAGAGATCAATAGAGATCCCATAGAGACCACAGCGACCCATAGAGACCCATAGAGACCCCATAGGGAACCATAGGGACCAATAGGGAAGCATAAAGACCCATAGAGATCAATAGAGATCCCATAGAGACCATAGAGACCCCATAGGGAACCATAGGGACCAAGAGGGAACCATAGAGATCCCATAGAGATCAATAGAGATCCCATAGAGATCAATAGAGATCCCATAGAGACCCCATAGGGAACCATAGGGACCAATAGGGAACCATAGAGACCCATAGAGATCAATAGAGATCCCACAGAGACCACAGAGACCCATAGAGACCCCATAGGGAACCATAGGGACCAATAGGGAACCATAGAGACCCATAGAGATCAATAGAGATCCCATAGAGACCCATAGAGACCCCATAGGGAACCATAGGGACCAATAGGGAACCATAGGGACCCATAGAGATCAATAGAGATCCCATAGAGACCACAGAGACGCATAGAGACCCATAGAGACCCCATAGGGAACCATAGGGAACCATAGGGACCCATAGAGATCAATAGAAATCCCATAGAGACTACAGCGACCCATAGAGACCCATAGAGACCCCATAGGGAACCATAGGGACCCATAGAGATCAATAGAAATCCCATAGAGACCACAGAGACCCATAGAGACCCCATAGGGAACCATAGAGACCCCATAGGGACCCACACAGACCCACAGACTCCATAGAGACCCCACAGAGCCACATAGGGACCCATAGGGACCCCATAGAGACCCACAGTGATGCCATAGGGACCCATAGAGACCAATAGGGGACCCCAGAGAGACACACAGAGCCTCATCAGGACCCATAGGGACCTATAGGGACCTCACAGAGACCCATAGAGACCCAAAGGGACCCCAAAGAGAGCCCATAGAGACTCACAGAGACTCCATGGGGACCATAGAGACCCATAGAGACTCATAGGAACCCACAGAGACCCAACAGAGACCCACAGAGACCCCATAGAGACCCATAACCCACCACAGAGT
>JAUMJK010002256.1:0-21975 GCA_033558105.1 Coccyzus lansbergi | reverse complement strand
TATCCCCTCCGCCGGGGAACTACAACTCCCGGCAGACACCGCGGCGCCGCCTTAACGCAGCTCGGCTTGGGAGGCGCCGCGTGGACTACAACCCCCTGCGGGCTTTGCGACTCGCGCGAGAGGGAAGCGGCGGAAGCGGGGCGCGGGGGGTGGTGGGAAATGTAGTCTTAGGGAAGGGGCAGCTCTGCTTGGGGAGCATGGACCAGACCCCCCAGACCATTTCTCTGACCCCATAGCATGACCCCCCCCTTCCATCCCATATTCAATGTGTATCCCTCGTGCAGTCCCTTCCCCTCCAATATACTCCCCCCCCAATATACTTCCCCCCCCAAATACTCTCTCTCTCCTCCCCCATAGACTCCCCACTTCCCCCCCCCAAAAAAAAAAATCAGCACCGCCTCAACTTCTGATGAAATTCACTTTTTATTCAGCATTTTCAAACCTGCCCCACTCAGATGGGGAGCAGGCGATGCCCTGAGCTGGGTGAGGGGCAGCCTCCCCCCAAAAACACTGGGGAAACCATCCCAGAAAAGGGATTCTCGGGAGACCTAGCTGGGGATTTGGGGAGGGGGGGAGACACTCCTCCTCACCCCAGTCCCTTTATGGGCATCATGTCCCCCTCCACTGAGCAGGGGACACCCCTTGGAGTGCTCGGGGAAGGGCGTCACCCCCAAACCTTCACTCTGGTTCCAGCAAGGAATGGGGGAAACCTGAAAACGAGTTGGGGGGGGGGGGGGGGGCTGAAAGGGGGGTCCCAAATCCCCATCCAACTCCTACTGCCCAACGCAGCCCCAGCCCAGGACCCCCAGCTTCATCAGGGACCCCCAACCTGGGACCCCAACCCCAAGAGGGACCCCCACCCTGAGACCTCCAGGCCCAAGAGGGACCCCCACCCTGACACCCTCAGCCCCAAGATGGACCCCCACCCTGAGACCCCAGCCCCAAGAGGGACCCCCAGGCCCAAGAGGGTCCCCAGCCCCAAGAGGGACCCCCACCCTGAGACCTCTAGGCCCAAGAGGGACCTCCAGCTTCATCAGGGACCCCTCAATCTGGGACCCCCAACCCCAAGAGGGACCCCCACCCTGAGACCTCCAGGCCCAAGAGGGACGTCCAGCTTCATCAGGGACCCCCAACCCCAAGAGGGCCCCCGCTCTGAGACCTGTAGGCCCAAGAGGGACCCCCAGCTTCATCAGAGACCCCCAACATGGGACCCCCAGTCCCAACCTGACACCCTCAGCCCCAAGAGGGACCCCCAACTTCATCAAGGACCCCCAACCTGGGACCCCCAACCCCAAGAGGAACCCCCATCCTGAGACCTCTAGGCCCAAGAGGGACCCCCAGCTTCATCAGGGACCCCTACCCTGAGACCTCCAGGCCCAAGAGGGACCCCCAGCCCCAAGAGGGACCCCACCCTGAGAGCTCCAGGACCAAGAAGGACCCCCAGCTTCATCAGGGACCCTCTCCCTGAGACCCCAGCCCCAAGAGGGACTCCCATCCTGAGACCTCCAGGTCCCAGACGGACCTCCAGCTTCATCAGGAACCCCCAACCTGAGACCCCCAACCCCAAGAGGAACCCCCACCCTGGGACGGCCCCATCGTCCCTGCCTGCTAGGACCACCCTAAGCTTGTGGGAGCAGTGAGAAGGGAGGGGGTAGAGGGCTCAGAACCCCACTAAGCCCTCCCAGGGGTCTGCAACTGCCAACCTCCCCACCTCTGGGATCCACCACCCCCCCAAAAAAATAAAAGGCTTTGGAAAGGGGGTGGGAGAAGCGAGTATCCCCCCAGCTTTGGCTCCTGGCCCTGGGGAGGTGAGGAGGGAAAGATCCTTCATATCCAGCACCAACAATCCTATGTGGGGGGACATGGAGAGGGGGGGTCTGAGGGGACATGGAGGGGCCTGGGGGGGACACGGAGAGGGGTCACAGGGGCCCCCTATGTCCTCTGGGCATCGACCTTGGCGAAGAGGCGGCTGTGCCAGTAGTCAGGGTTGTCGAAGGCACAGTCCGACGCCTCGAGGCTCCTGAGGGGCTTCATGGCCGGGGTGGGGGGCACTGGGGGTGCCCAGCAGCCTGGGCAAGGGGGCAGCAAGACGGCTTCCATCTCCTCGTAGCCTTGTTCTTCCAAGACCGAGCTGGGGCGCATGTCGGTGTAGCCGTCGTGGCGGGGGACCCCCGAGTCCACACGGGGGGCTGCCCCCCCGCTCACGCTCCCCAGCGAGCGGCTCAGCCTGGGCTGCTTGTTCATGTATTCGTAGTCCTCCTCCTCCTGAGACCCCCGACCCCCGAGGCCTTCCGAGCCCACCTCCATGTACTCGTAGCCCAGCTCCTCCAGCGAGGCCGGACGGGGTTGTTGGGGGGCTACCGGGGCCCCCCCAGGCCGGCGGTTCATGTACTCGTATTCCTCATCCAGCTCTGGCGCTGAGCCCCTCGAGGGGTCCGGCTCTGCGGGGTAGGGGGGAGATGCCAGCTCAGCCCCCTCCTAGCCCATGAGGATTGACCCCATTTTGGGTTCACTCCCCGCCCCCCAAAAAAATTATCCCCCCTAGCCTGAACCCCAACCCTGAATGAATGAGTCCCTAAGACTGGGGCTCAGTAACCCCACTCCCAGGCTCAGGATCCCCTAACCCTACAAGGTTGAAACTCAAACCCTACAAGGATGAGTCCCCAACCCTGCAAGGATGAACCCCCCCAAACCTGCAAGGATGAACCCCCTAACCCTGCAAGGTTGAACCCCCCAACCCTGCAAGGATGAACCCCCTACCCTGCAAGGATCAGACCCCCAACCCTACAAGGTTGAACCCCCTAACCCTGCAAGGGTGAGTCCCCCAACCCTGCAAGGATGAGCCCCATGAACCCCATTGCTAGGGGAGCCCCCAGACCCAGTCCTGCAGGATGAGACCTTCCCCACTCTATAGGGATGGGACCCCCATGCTCTGAGGGTGGGACCCCCATTCTATAGGGATGGGTCCTCAGTCTATAGGGATGTGACCTCCACTCTATAGGGACGAGACCCCCATGCTTTGAGGGGTAGGACCCCCACTCTATAGAGATGGGACCCCCACTTTATAGGGATGGGTCCTCACTCTATAGGGATGGGACTCCCATGCTCTGAGGGTGGGACCCCCACTCTATAGGGATGGGACCCCCATGCTCTGAGGGTGGGACCCCCATTCTATAGGGATGGGTCCTCAGTCTATAGGGATGTGACCTCCACTCTATAGGGACGAGACCCCCATGCTTTGAGGGGTAGGACCCCCACTCTATAGAGATGGGACCCCCACTTTATAGGGATGGGTCCTCACTCTATAGGGATGGGACCCCCATGCTCTGAGGGGTAGGACCCCCACTCTATAGGGACAGGACCCCCACTCTATAGGGGTGAGACACCCCCACCAAGGACAGGTTCCCTACAGCCCCAAGACAGGGGAAGCCCCAAGACAGGAGGAGCCCCAAGAGCTGTTCCAGCAGGACAGCCCCCCCTGCAACTCCCCTGTATGTCTGTGCCCCCCAGTTCCCATGCCCCCCTCACCCCGCACTGTGCCGTTGGGGCTGACGTAGCCGTTGGGGTCCTCCTCGCTGCCCTCGGAGCCGGTGGGGGGCAGGGGGGGGAAGCTCTCCCTCTGGGACAGGTAAGCACTGTCCCCCCTGGAGCGCAGGCTGCGACAGAGGCTCCCCCCGAGGGACCCCCCCTCGGCCAGGTCCAGCTCCGAGGCTGTACCCCGACCTTCCGACGACTCCGACACCGTCCGGCCTAGGGACTCTTGACGGCTTCGACGTGGCGGCCGACAACCCTGGGGGGGGACAAGGGGATGTGGGGGGGCCCCTCTGTGCACCCCACAACCTCCATGCCCACTGTTCACCATCCATCGCACCTATTGTCACCCCTCTGACCCCCTGGCCCTGGCACCCCATGGGCACCTCCCATAGCCCCCCAGCACCCCACAGACACCCCCTTGCCCCCCAGCACCCCTCAGCCCCCTGATCTGGCACCCCATAGCCCCTCCCATAGCCCCCGAGCACCCCAGAGACACCCCCTTGCCCCCCAGCACCCTAGAGACACCCCCTTGCCCCCAGCACCCCCTACCCCCCTGCCCTAGAACCCTATGGTCACCTCCCATAGCCCCCCAGCACCCCAGGGACACCCCCTTGCCCCCAGCACCCCTCAGCCCCTGGTCTGGAACCCCATATTCCCCTCCCATAGCCCCCCAGCACCCCACAGACACCCCCTGAGCCCCCCAGCCGCCCTCTTTCCCCCCCCTCTCCTGCCCCACGGGTACCTGTCGGGCACTGCCGAGCCCAGGCTGGTTCATGGGGATGTATCCTGCTGGGGGGCTGAGCAGGCTGGGGCTCTGTGGGGGAACGGGGTGGGGGGGTGAGCACCCAGTGGGGGGACACAGGGACCCCCTGCCCCACCCCAGGACCCCATGCCCCATATCGTATCCAAAACCTCGTAACTTCTCCTAGGACCCCATGCCCCATATTGTATCCAAGACCTCGTAACTTCTCCTGGGACCTCATGCCCCATATCGTGTCCAAGACCTCGTAACTTCTCCTGGGACCTCATGCCCCACACCCTGCCCCATCCCAGGAGCAGCCCCCAGACCCTCAGCCCCATGGGGGGGCAGAGGGGTCTCACCCGGGCGCAGCTGCCCCGGGGTCGTGGAGGGTAGAGCCCAGTGGGGGTGAGGCCGAAGGAGGCGTCCAGCTCTTCCTCCTCCTCCTCCTCGTCCAGCTCCAGTGTCTCCATGTCATCCAGCTCCTTGTCGCTGAGGGTGGGGGGCTCGGAGGGCGAGGTGGCTCCACTCTCCTGCTGCGGGGACGGTGTCACAAGCTGGGACAGGGGACAAGGGGTGGGGAGGGGGAGGTGGTGGGTGACGCTTACCTTGATGACCAGGTAGCGCGGGGGGTCCCGGGCCATGCGCGTGAACTCGTTGGCCAGCTCCTTGAAGGTGGGACGGATGTTCTCGTCGATCATCCAGCCTAGGGGACAGTGGGGCTGAGAGCAGGGACACCATGGGGATGGGCACAGGGATGGGGACAGAGACAGGGACAGGGATGGGGACACTGGGACCTGGCCCTGGGGATGGGGACAGGGTTGGGGACATGGGGATGGGATGGGGACAGGGATGAGGTCAATGGGATCTGCCCCTGGGGATGGGGACAGGGACGGGGACATGGGGATGGGATGGGGACAGGGATGGGGACACTGGGATCTGGCCCTGGGGATGGGGACAGCAATGGGGACATGGGGATGGGATAGGGACAGGGATGAGGTCAATGGGATCTGTCCCGGGGGATGGGGACAGGGTTGGGGACATGGGAATGGGATGGGGACAAGGTTGGAGACATGGGGATGGGATGGGGACAGTGATGAGGTCAATGGGATCTGCCCCTGGGGATGGGGACAAGGTTGGGGACATGGGGATGGGATGGGGCAGGGTTGGAGACATGGGGATGGGATGGGGACAGTGATGAGGTCAATGGGACCTGGCCCTGGGGTTGGGGAGGGGATGGGTACAGGGGTGGGAACACTGGGACCTGGCCCTGGGGATGGGGACAGGGTTGGGGACATGGGGATGGGATGGGGACAGGGATGAGGTCAATGGGATCTGGCCCTGGGGATGGGTACAGGGATGGGGACACAGCCTTGGGATGGGGACAGTGATGGGGCTAATAATCTGGGGGTCCTGGTGGATGAGGCTGGATGGGGCCTTCTGGCCAAGAGGGACCCCATTCGGGGACAGGAGCAGGACCCCCCGCCCAGGGCGCTGCCCCCCCCAACTCACACTTGACCATGACCATGTAGACATCGATGGTGCAGATCTGGGGCTGCGAGAGCCGTTCGCCCTTCTCCAGCAGGTCGGGCACCTCGGCCAAGCGGATCCCGGCGTAGGGCTCGGCCCCGAACGTCATCATCTCCCAGAGCGTCACCCCTGTGGGGACAGTCCCCGTCATTCCCGGGGAGTGGATAGAGGGGGGCAGGACGACAGGGAGGTTGGGGGTCGGGACTCACCGTAACTCCAGACGTCGCTCTGGTGAGTGTACTTCCCAAAGTGGATGCTCTCCAAGGCCATCCACTTGATGGGCGTCTGTGGGGAAAACCGGGGTGAAGGGGGGGTGTGTGGGTTGGGAATGGGGGTCATAGAATCATAGAATCACAGAACAACCAGGTTGGAAGAGACCCATCGGATCATCAAGTCCAACCACTCCTATCAAACACTAAACCAAGTCCCTCAAGACCTCATCCACCTGTGCCTTAAACACCTCCAGGAAAGGGGAATCAACCACCTCCCTGGGCAGCCTGTTCCAATGCCCAATGACCCTTTCCATGAAAAACTTCCTCCTAATCTCCAGCCTAAATCTCCCCTGGCGGAGCTTGAGGCCATTCCCTCTCGTCCTGTCCCCTGTCCCTTGGGAGAAGAGCCCAGCTCCCTCCTCTCCACAACCTCCTCTCAGGGAGTTGCAGAGAGCAATGAGGTCTCCTCTCAGCCTCCTCTTCTCTAGGCTAAACCCCCCCAGCTCCCTCAACCACTCCTCATAGGGTCTGTTCTCCAGCCCCTTCACCAGCTTCGTTGCTCTTCTCTGGACTCTCTCCAGAGCCTCAACATCCTTCTTGTGCTGAGGGGCCCACAACTCAACACAGGATTCAAGGAGCAGCCTCCCCAGTGCTGAGTACAGACACCCCCCAGGGCGAGGATGGGGCAGCGGTTTGGTCCCCATCCCTTGGAGGGGGTTAAAATCCATGGGGATGTGGCACTTGGGGACAGGGCTTGGTGATGGGGTTGGAAGTTCTGCTTTTTCGTCGATTGGACTCAATGAGCTTAAATCATTTTCCCACCTCAACAATTCCACCATCATGACGGAGAGGAGGGGGTGCCCCATGGCACAGGGTTGGGGGGACATGGAGGGGGTCCCTGCCAGGTGCCCACCTTGACCTCGTTGTAGAAATATTTCTTGTCGTCGGGGTAGAGGAGGTCGGCGATGCCGAAATCAGCCACTTGGGCTTGGCTGGGAGACTTGAGCAGCACGTTGCGGGCGGCCAGGTTGCGATGGACCATGCGGTGCTCCTCCAGGTAGTACATGCCCTGGGGAGCAGGGGGTTAAGTGTGGCAGCTGAGGTTGGGGGGGACGTGGGGGCGACATCCACCACCCTAGAGGTGGAATAGAACCACCAGGTTGGAAAAGAACCAACTGGATTATGGAGTCCAGGGCTGAATCCAGAGGGAGAAGAACCTCCCTGGCCCTGCTGGACACGCCGAGTCTGCTCCAAACCAAGATGCCCTTGGCCTTCTTGGCCACCTGGGCCCCTCCTGGCTCCTCTTGGCCACCTGGGCCCCTGCTGCCTCCTCTTCAACCAACACCCCCAGGTCCTTCTCCTCCAGGCACTTTCCAGGCTTCTCCTAGTCTGGAGCTGCTCAGGGTTGTTTGTGCCCCAAGTGCAGGATCTGCCGTTTGGCCTCGTTAACCTTCATCCCATTAGTCTCAGCCCATGGATCCAGCCTGTTCCGATCCCTTTGGAGCCTCCCAACCCTCCAGTAGATCCACCCAGCTCAGTGTCACCCCCAAACTCGCTCAGGGAGCCCTCGATGCCTTCATCCAGGTCATTGATGAAGACATTGACCAGGGCTGGAGCCACCACCGAGCCCTGGGGACGCCCCTTGGAAGGCTCTTTCCAACCCAAACTGGTCTCTGAGCCTGTGACTCACCTTGGCCACCTGGACGCACCAGTTGAGCAGGAGCTGGGGGCTGATGGTGTCGCGGTTCTTGCGGACGTAGTCGAGGAGGGAGCCCAGCGGCAGGAGCTGCGTCACCAGCTGGAGCTGCGGCCCAGGGCAGATGCCCAAGAGCCGCACGATGTACGCATGGTCCAGGCTGCCGATGGCCAACATGTGCTGCGGGGACAGCGTCAGACCAGGTCCCCCCCAGCCCAGGGGGGCAGGAGCAGGGTCCCCATGTATCCCCAGTCCTACCCTCTTCCCATTCCCAGGGAGAGGTCCTGCTCCTGTCCCCATCCCTGAGGAGGTCCTGGTCTTGGCCCCATCCCCAAGGAGACTTCTGCTCCTGTTCCCAGCCCTGTCCTCATCCCTGGGGAGATCCTGGACCTGTCCCCATTCCCAGGGGGACTCCTGGACCTGTCCCCATCCCAGGGAGACTTCTGGACCTGTCCCCATCCCAGGGAGATCCTGGTCCTGACCCCATTCCCAGGGTGAGGTCCTGCGCCTGTCCCCATCCCTGGGGAGGTCTTGGTCTTGTCCCCATCCCCAAGGAGACTTCTGCTACTGTCCCCATCTGTGTCCCCATCCCAGGGAAATCCTGGTCCTGACCCTATCCCCAGTGAGGGTCCTGGTGGTGTCCCCATCCCCAAGGAGACTTCTGCTCCTGTCCCCATCCCTGTCCCCAGCCCTGGAGAGACTCTTGGTTCTGTCTCCATCCCCGTCCCCATTCCCAGGGAGACTCCTGGACCTATCCCCATCCCTGTCCCTATCCCTATCCCTGGGGAGATCCTGGTCCTGACCCCATCCCCAGTGAGGCTCCTGGTCTTGTCCCCATCCCCAAGAAGACTTCTGCTCCTGTCCCCATCCCTGGGGAGATCTTGATTCTGACCCCATTCCCGGGGAGACTCCTGGACTTGTCCCCATCCCTGGGGAGATCCTGGACCTGTCCCCCTCCCCAGTGAGGGTCCTGGTGGTGTCCCCATGCCCATCCCCGGGGCAGGTCCTGCTCCTGTCCCCATCTGGGCTCCTTCCACACCCCAAAGAAGCCCCAGGAGGGACCCCCAGGCTTGGACTGGGACCTCCAGCTGGTCTCCCACCCCCTGCTCTGGACTCACGTCGGTGACGGCGTGGAACGACTGCTGCCCACTCCAGTCCTGGATCACCTTGATGCTCACCGGGATCTTGATGGAGTCCCCGTCAGGGATCCAGATTCCCTGGTGGACGCGATGGCCCCGTGAGCACCGTGTCTGGCCCCGGGCGGGACCTGAGCCACCCCGAGGACCCCTCCCCACCTCACCTTGTGCACCGTCCCGAAGACACCAGAGCCCAGAACCTTCAGCCGCTTCAGCTCCGTCTCCTTGAAGATTCGGGCCAGCACCTTGTTGGCTTTTTCACTGGGATCCAGCGGCTCCAAGCTCTGCCGGGTGGGAGGAGGAGAAGATGGGGATGTGGGATGGGATGGAGATCGAGATGTGGGATGGATGGAGATGGAGACGTGGGATGGAGGGAGATGGAGATGGAGACATGGGATGGATGGAGATTGAGATGGAGATGGAGATGTGGGATGGATGGAGATGGAGACATGGGATGGATGGGATGGAGATGGAGACATGGGATGGATGGGATGGAGATGGAGACATGGGATGGATGGAGATGGAGACGTTGAATGGATAGGGATGAAGATGGAGACATGGGATGGATGGAGATGGAGATATGGGATAGATGGAGATGGAGACATGGGATGGATGGGATGGAGACATGGGATGGGAGGAGATGGAGATGTGGGATGGAAGGAGATGGAGATGGAGATGTGGGATGGATGGAGATGGAGGAGACTGGGCCTGGGGCCAGGGCTGGGTCCACCCTCCTCCTCCTTTTCTATGCCTTTCCTCCTGGTGGCCTCAGGTCCCCCTGTCTCTGGCCCAGCTCCCAGGGCAGCAGGAGCCCCTCACCTCTCCCCTCTCCAGGTAGCGCCGCATGGCTCGCTTCTTCTGGATCTTCTTGCTGCGCCAGTAGAGCAGAGCCAGGAGGACACAGGAGCACGAGAGGAAGAGGCCTCCGACCACCACCACCGCGATCACCGTCGGTGCTTTCCTGGGGGCAGCAGGAGGCTGGGGCTCAACTGTGGGGCAGGTGACACCCCAACCATGGAGAAGGTGGCACCTCAACTGTGGGGAAGGTGGCACCGAGGGGCAGGTGGCACCTCAACCATGAGGCAGGTGGCATTGAGAGGCAGGTGGCACCTCAACCATGGGGCAGATTTCACCTCAACCACAGGGCAGGTGGCACCTCAACCATGAGGCAGGTGGCACTGAGAAGCAGGTGGCACCTCAACCATGGGGCAGGTGGCACCTCAACCATAGGTGTAGGTGGCACCTCAACCATGGGGCAGGTGGCACCTCAACCATGAGGCAGATAGCACTGAGGGGCAGGTGGCACCTTGACCATGAGGCAGATGGTACTGAGGGGCAGGTGGCCCCTCAACCATGGGGTGTAGGTGGCCCCTCAACCATGGGGCAGGTGGCACCTCAACGATGAGGCAGGTGGCACTATGGGGCATGTGGCACCTCAACCATGAGGCAGGTGGCCCCTCAACCATGAGGCAGGTGGCACCGAGGGGCAGGTGGCACCGAGGGTCTGTGGTACCTGGAGACGGGCAGGGCATCCCCCAAGCAGTCTCGCAGCAGCGGCCCCAGACACCTGTGGGGAAGGAGCTGCAGGTGAGCTGGGTCTGGGGGTCCCCGGGGGTGCCCGGAGGTGGGTTCCCGCTGCCCCCCGGCACCCACCCGCGACTGCAGTTCTCATGGCAGGGCCGGCACTCGCGGCTGGCGTCGGGATACTTGTAGATGGGGCCTCGCTCGCCCAGGACGCCGTCGGGGCAGCGCTCCACGCAGTGGGGGCCGTCGCGGAAGTGGGCGCAGCGGGTGCAGGTGTCGGCGCCCTATGGGGGTGAGACGGGGCGAGAGCCATGGCATCACCAAGATTTACCGAGCAGAAAACCAACCCCACGCCAACCCCACACCGAGCCCCGCACCTAACCTCATGCCAACCCAACACTGAGCTCCACACCGAGACTGCAGCCAACCCCATACCAAGCCTGCACCCAACCTCACGCCAACCCTACACTGAGCCTGCAGCCAACCTCATGCCAACCCTACACTGAGCCTGCAGCCAACCTCATGCCAACCTGACACTGAGCCTGCAGCCAACCTCATGCCAACCTGACACTGAGCTCCACGCCAAACCCACACCAAACCCACTCTAATCCCACGCAAACCCCACACTGAGCCCCAGACCGAGCCTGCAGCCAACCCCACACCGAGCCCACACCAAGCCTGCACCCAACCTCACGCCAACCCTACACTGAGCCTGCAGCCAACCTCATGCCAACCTGACACTGAGCTCCACACCAACCCCACGCAGAGCTCATACCAAGCCCACCCTAACCCCACACTGAGCCCACCCTAACCCAACACTGAACCCACACCGAGCCTGCACCCAACCTCATGCCAACCCGACACTGAGCTCCACACCAACCCCACACTGAGCCCACCCTAACCCCACATGAACCCCACACTGAACCCACACTGAGCCCACACCGAGCCTGCACCCAACCTCACGCCAACCCCACATGAAACCCACAGTGAGCCTGCACCCAACCTCACGCCAACCCCACATGAAACCCACAGTGAGCCTGCACCCAACCTCACGTCAACCCCACACCGAACCTGCAGCCAATCTCACGCCAACCTGACACTGAGCTCCACGCCAACCCCACACCAAACCCACTCTAACCCCACACAAACCCCACACTGAACCCACACCGAGCCTGCACCCAACCTCACACCAACCCGGCACTGAGCCCTAGACCGAGCCTGCACCCAACCTCATGCCAACCCAACCCTGAGCTCCACACCAAGCCCACACTGAACCCACCCTAACCCCAAAGAAACCCCACACTGAACCCACACCGAGCCCCACACAGTGAGCCTGCAGCCAACCTCATGCCAACCCCACACCGAGCCCCATACTGAGCCTGCAGCCAACCTCACACCAACCCCACATGAACCCCACACCCTGAGCCTGCACCCAACCTCATGCCAACCTGACGCTAAGCTCCACACCAACCCCACACCAAACCCACCCTAACCCCATATGAACCCCACACTGAGCCCACCCTAACCCCACACTGAACCCACACCAAGCCCAACCTAACCCCACACTGAACCCACACAGAGCCCACCCTAACCTCACACTGACCCCACACTGAGCCCCACACCGAGCCCACCTAAACTCCACACAAACCCCACACTGAACCCACACCAAGCCCACCCTAACCCCACACTGAGCCCACCCTAACCTCACACAAACCCCACACTGAACCCACACTGAGCCCACCTAAACTCCACACGAACCCCACACTGAACCCACACCAAGCCCACCCTAACCCCACATGAACCCCACACTGAGCCCAGCCTAACCCCACCCTGAGCCCACCCCCCCACACCCCGAGCTGGTACCGAGCCATTGCAGGTGACGTTGCCCTCGATGCGCTCGCACTCGGGGTGGCACTCGAAGCACTCGCCCCCCTCAGCGAACTCCCGCGTCTCCCTGGGGGACAAGGGGGTGTCACCAACCCCCACTTCCCAGGCCCCACCAGTGCCCTCCCTGGTGTCCCAGTCCCCACTCTTCATCCCTGTCCACCTCTTTCTCATCCCCTGTCCCAGCAGCCATCCCACCCCAGGACTGGTTTCCCCCTTCCCAAGGCCCATCCCACCCCAGGACTGATCCCACCAGGGTCCATCCCACCCCAGGACTGGTTTCCCCTTCCCAAGGTCCATCCCACTCCAGGACTGATCCCACCAGGGTCCATCCCACCCCAGGACTGGTTTCCCCTTCCCAAGGTCCATTCCACCCCAGGACTGATCCCACCAGGGTCCATCCCACTCCAGGACTGATCCCATCAGGGTCCATCCCACCCCAGGACTGGTTTCCCCTTCCCAAGGTCCATCCTACCCCAGGACTGATCCCACCAAGGTCCATCCCACCCCAGAACTGATCCCACCAAGGTCCATCCCACCCCAGGACTGATCCGACCAGGGTCCATCCCACCTCAGGACTGGTTTCCCCCTTCCCAAGGTCTATCCCATCCCAGGACTGATCCCACCAAGGCCCATCCTACCCCAGGACTGATCCCACCAAGGTCCATCCCACCCCAGGACTGATCCCACCAGGGTCCATCCCACCTCAGGACTGTCCTCCTCACCCCTGGGTGAAGTGGCAGCTGGGGACGCAGACTCCGCGGCGGCTGTAGTGGCGGCAGGACAGACACTGCGTGGGGCCAGGACCCCAACAGCCCTCGGCCGAGCAGAGGACGTCACACACCTTCCCCTCTTGCTCTGCAGGATGAACGGGAGCTCAATGTTGAATCACGAACTCACCAGGTTGGGAAAGATCTTTTGGATCATGGAGTCCAACCATTGACAGCAAGAGGGTTGAGTCCCCTTCCCTGGAGGGTTTAAGGGACGGGTGGACAAGGTGCTGAGGGACATGGTTTAGTGATTGGTGGGAATGGTTGGACCCCATGAGCCGGTGGGTCTTTTCATAGAATCATAGAATCATAGAACAAGCAGGTTGGAAGAGACCCATCGGATCATCAAGTCCAACCATTCCTATCAAACACTAACCCATGTCCCTCAGCACCTCATCCACCCGACCCTTAAACCCCTCCAGGGAAGGGGAATCAACCCCCTCCCTGGGCAGCCTGTTCCAATGCCCAATGACCCTTTCCGTGAAAAACCTCTTCCTAATCTCCAGCCTAAATCTCCCCTGGTGGAGCTTGAGGCCATTCCCTCTTGTCCTGTCCCCTGTCCCTTGGGAGAAGAGCCCAGCTCCCTCCTCTCCACAACCTCCTCTCAGGGAGTTGCAGAGAGCAATGAGGTCTCCCCTCAGCCTCCTCTTCTCCAGGATAAACACCCCCAACTCTCTCAGACGCTCCTCATAGGGCCTGTTCTCCAGCCCCTTCACCAGCTTCGTGGCTCTTCTCTGGACTCTCTCCAGAGCCTCAACATCCTTCTTGTGCTGAGGGGCCCACAACTCAACACAGGATTCAAGGAGTGGCCTCCCCAGTGCTGAGTCCAGAGGGAGAATCACCTCCCTGGCCCTGCTGGTCACACCGTTTCTGATCCAAGCCAGGATGCCATTGGCCTTCTTGGCCCCCTGGGCACACTGCTGGCTCATGGTCAGTCGCTGTTGACCAACCCCCCCAGGTCCCTCTCCTCCTGGCAGTTTTCCAGCCAGACTTCTCCCAGTCTGGAGCTCTGCTCAGGGTTGTTGTGCCCCAGGTGCATAGAATCATAGAACAAGCAGGTTGGAAGAGACCCATCGGCTCATGGAGTCCAACCATTCCCACCAATCACTAAGCCATGTCCCTCAGGACACTCACGGCACTTGCTGCGCGGTTTGTTGTTGCGGAACTCAAGGTCTGCTCGGCGCCGGCTGAGCGCAGCCCATTGCACGGTGTGCAGGTAGCAGAGGCGCCGGTTCTCGGTGATGTAGACCCTGCCGGCGCTCACCTCCCGCAGCGAGCGCAGCCCCAACGACGTCACGTTCTCGTTCTTCATGATCAGCAGCGAGAAACCCCGACTGCACAGAGGGAGGTGGTGGAGTGGGAGATGGTGAGATGGGACGCGATGGGTTCGAGATGGTAGGATGAGAGATGATGGGATGGGAGATGATGGGGTGGGAGACGATGGGGTGGGAGACAATGGGGTTTGAGATGGCAGGATGGGAGCTGATGGAATGGGAGATGATGGGGTGGGAGATAATGGGGTTTGAGATGGTAGGATGGGAGACTATGGGATGGGAGACGATGGGTTGGGAGTTGATGGGGTTTGAGATGGTAGGATGGGAGACGATGGGATGGGAGAAGATGGGATGGGAGATGGAGTTTGAGATGGTAGGATGGGAGATGATGGGGTGGGAGACAATGGGATGGGACACGATGGGATGGCAGACAATGGGGTTTGAGATGATGAGGCTTGAGATGGTAGGATGGGAGACGATGGGATGGGAGATGATGGGATGGGAGATGATGGGGTTTGAGATGGCAGGATGGGAGACGATGGGGTTTGAGATGATGGGGTTTGAGATGATGGGGTTTGAGATGGCAGGATGGGAAATGATGGGATGGGAGACGATGGGGTTTGAGATGATGAGGTTTGAGATGGCAGGATGGTAGTTGATGGGATGGGAGATCATCGGAGGTTGCACAGAATTGGTGACAATAGGGGGACGAAGGGCTGGAGGACGATGATGCGACTCAGGGATGGGGAAGAGGGTTGAGGAGGGGGAAGCAGGGACGGGGGATCACGAGTGGGGATGAAGGGCTGGAGGATGAAGAGGGATGAAGGGACAGCGGAGGATGCAGGGAACGGGGATGATGAGGAGATGCAGGGCCAGGCTCTCACTTGTAAAGGCTCCGTCCCCCGATGGTGACGAGATTGGAGAAGACGCTGAAGTTGTGCATGTGCTTGGGCCACGACTGGATGTTGAGGTACCCTGAGAGAGATGGGGGGGTCAGGGATATCAGGAGTTGGTCACGGCAGCTCCTGGTTGTCCTGGGGTGTGTGTTGGGTGGTCCCACTGCCCCCCAAACCCTGCTGCTCACCCGTGATCTCCCGCACTGTCCGGAAGACATTCAGCTTCTCGGGATCCAGAGCTGAGATGTTGCGCCAGGGATCCCTGCGGAGACGGAGGGGTCAACCAGGAGCTGGGGTTGGGGGGTTGCCCCCAATCGCCCCCTAACTCTCTTAACCCTTACCCCTCCAGGCCAGTGATGAGGAAATCCAGGTTGCCCAAGATCTTGGTGCAGTTGATGAAGGTGTCGATGTTGCTGGAGTCGACGGTTTGGTATTTGCTGCCGGTGCCGGTGCCTTCACAGGCTTTGGTGGTGGGAAAAACAGGGTTGGGATTACTCCTCTTAGGAGGAAGTTTTTCACACAGAGGGTCATTGGGCATTGGAATAGGCTGCCCAGGGAGGGGGTTGATTCCCCTTCCCTGGAGGTGTTTAAGGCACAGGTGGATGAGGTCTTGAGGGACTCGGTTTAGTGTTTGATAGGAATGGTTGGACTAGAAGATCCGATGGGTCTCTTCCAACCTGGTTGTTCTATGATTCTATGATTCAGCCTGCAGCTTCCAGCCCCCACAACCCCCGCAGGACCCCAAATCCTGGACCCCCCAAGCCCTCACCCTTGGGACACAACCCCGAGCACGGTTCACACATCTTCAACCCATTCTTCTCCACTTCCATCTTATCGTTGGGGCAGGCTCTGACGCAGGAACTCTGGTCTACCACGAAATTGTCTACAAAAAGGAGTTGGAGGTTAGATCTTGGACCCCCCACACACACCCCAAATTTGACTCATTGCACCCCCAGATCTTCCCACGTTATCCCCAACCCAACCCAAGGCCCGAGTCCCGGCTCACGGGGGCAGCTCCGGACGCAGATGCCCCCGTACTGGTACTTGGTGTCGGGGTTGGGTTCCAACTGGAAGGTGAGCTTGTTGTAGATGAGGGGCTGGGGGCAGAGCGGGACGCAGGCGCCGCTGTCGTTGAAGTGGCGGCAGGCCTGCGGGACGGACAGACGGACACACACACACACAGACAGAAAAACGGGTGAGAGGAGACCCAGCGACGTGAGAGGAGACAAGGGCACAGGGAAGCTTCGTGCCTCACGCAGCCCTGAACCTGTCCCAAGGGGTTGGGGATGGTGCCCGTGGCAGGGACAGACGGACGCAAGGACAGGCAGACACCTTTCCCATCCCAAACACCCCTGAGAGGACATGGATGGGGCAGACAGATGGACACGGGAGTGGATGGACAAGATGTGGAGGGAGGGAGGGAGGGATGGATGGATGGATGGATGGACGGACGGTCACAGGGATGGATGAACGGACACAGGGATGGATGGACACAGGGAGGGAGGGATGGATGGATGGATGGATGGACGGACGGACACAGGGATGGACACAGGGATGGATGGATGGATGGATGGATGGACGGATGGATGGACACAGGGATGGATGGATGGACGGATGGACAGATGGATGGACACAGGGATGGATGATGGACAGACACAGGGATGGATGGATGGACGGACGGACGGACATAGGGATGGATGGATGGATGGATGGATGGACGGACGGACGGACATAGGGATGGATGGATGGATGGATGGATGGACGGACGGACGGACATAGGGATGGATGGATGGATGGACAGACACAGGGATGAATGGATGGATGGATGGATGGATGGATGGATGGATGGACGGACGGACGGACAGACGGACACAGGGATGGATGGACGGATGGACAGACACAGGGATGAATGGATGGATGGATGGATGGATGGATGGATGGATGGATGGATGGATGGAAGGAAGGATGGACAGACAGACACAGGGATGGAAGGAAGGAAGGAAGGAAGGAAGGAAGGAAGGAAGGAAGGAAGGAAGGAAGGAAGGAAGGAAGGAAGGAAGGAAGGAAGGAAGGAAGGAAGGAAGGAAGGAAGGAAGGACGGACGGACACGGGGATGGATGGATGGATGGACGGACGGACACAGGGATGAATGGATAGATGGATAGACAGACGGACATGGGGATGGATGGATGGACAGACACAGGGATGGATGGATGGACGGACAGACGGACGGACGCCCACAGCAGGCACATGGACCCATACACAACTGGATGGCCTGTGACACAGGTGTGTGGACAGACGGAGGGAGGGCTGGCCATCCAACTAGCCAGCCAGCCAGCCAGCTAGCCAGCCAGCCAGATGGACAGCCAGACGGAGCGCCAGCCAGACAGATGGACAGGGTGGGGGTGACGTACGAAGCAGTGTGTCTGGAGGGGGCCGGTGCAGCCTCCGGCGCACTCCTCGTGGCAGCACTCGTTGGGGGCCCTCCCGAAGCAGCGCCCGTTGCACTGGGGGGCGCAGATCGTCTTCGTCACTGCGGGGAAGGGACAGGAGACATTTAATTTTTTTTGTGGGGGACACCCCAAACCCCCCTTTCTCCCCCTCTCAGAGCCCCCAGACCCTCCCCGATACCCACATTTCTGGCAGTCGCCAGGACCAGGGCCCCAACAGTGGCCACCACAGCTCTCGTGACATGGAGGACCTAGAGAGAGAGGGACAAGAAGCAATGAGGTGACCCCAAAATCATGGGGTGACCCCCCCCAGACTCCTCTGAGCCCCCTCCAACGCACAGGCCTTGCCGTTGTCCCCCACCACGGGCTCCAGGCGGGTGTCCCGCATGATGTCCCTCCACTCCACCGTGTCCACGTGGCAGAGCTGAGCGTTCTTCTCGATGTAGACGCCACCAGCCAGGATCTCTGGAGGGGACAGGGAAAAAGGTTTGGCGGGACACCACAATGATGACCCTGATGACCAGCACAGGGACCACAGAGGGCGGATGGCACCACGATGGGAGGGGGTAAACGGGGAGGAGGCATCAGTTTGAGATGGAGACAAGTGGCACTGGAATAGGATGGAGACCATGGGAAAGTGGCACCAGTTTGGGATGAGGACATGGCACTGGAACGGGATGGAGACCATGGGGAGGTGGCACCGGTTTGGGATGAGGACCAGTGGCACTGGAACAGGATGGAGACCATGGGGATGTGGCACCAGTTTGGGATGGGGACATGGCACTGGAACGGGATGGAGACCATGGGGAGGTGGCACTGGAATGGGATGGAGACCATGGGTAGGTGGGACTGGAACAGGATGGAGACCATGGGGTGATGGCACCAGTCTGGACTGGGGACATGGCACTGGAATGGGATGGAGACCATGGGGAAGGTGACACCAGTTTGGGATGGAGACCATGGGGTGGTGGCACTGGTCTGGGTTGGGGACATGGCACTGGAATGGGATGGAGACCATGGGGAGGTGGCACTGGAACGGGATGGAGACCATGGAGATGTGACACCAGTTTGGGATGTGGACGTGCCACTGGAATGGGATGGAAGCCATGGGAATGTGGCACTGGAATGGGATGGGGACCATAGGGAGGTGACACCAGTTTGGGATGGAGACCACGGGGAGGTGGCGCCAGTTTGGGTTGGGGACATGGCACTGGAATGGGATGGAGACCTGGGGAGGTGGCACCAGTCTGGGATGGGGACCTGGGGAGGTGTCACTAGCCCAGTACGTGGTCACTGAGGAGGTGGCACTGGTCTGGGATGGGGACCTGGGGATGTGGCACTGGTCTGGGATGGAGACTATGGGGAGGTGGCACTGGAATGGGATGGAGACCATAGGGAGGTGGCACTGGTCTGGGATGGAGACCATGGGGAGGTGGCACTGGAATGGGATGGAGACCATAGGGAGGTGGCACTGGTCTGGGATGGAGACCATGGGGAGGTGGCACTGGAATGGGATGGAAACCATGGGGAGGTGGCACTGTCCCAGTACATGGTCCCTGGGGTGGTGTCCCCGCTCTGGGCTGGGCCCAGGGTCCCTCTTTTGGGGTGTCTCACCTGTGAGCTGGCTGAGGCCGAGGTGGCGCAGGGCGTGGGTGGTGTTGGGGTTGTAGTTGAGGAGCACGAAGAGGGCGAACTTCTCCTCGTAGAACTGGGTCCCGCGGATGACGCGCAGGTTGTGCAGCGGCAACGAGGAGAAGACGTTCATGGCGATCAGGATGTAGCCCGTCACCTCCCGGATGGTCTGGGGTGGGGGGGGCACGAAAGGTCACTTGGGTGTCCCCCGTCATCTGCCTGTCCCCTCCATGTTTGTCCCCAAGCTCACCTGGAGGAAGGAGAGGTCCTGCGTGTGGTCGATGAGGACGATCTCCAGGTTGCCCATCACGATCTCGCAGTTGTTGTACATCTTGTGCAGCGTCTGGTACTGGTGCTGCGCGTCCCCCGTCACGCTCAGCCCGTTCAGGGTCCCCGCGCACACTATGGGGGGACACGGCCTTGTCCCCGACGTGGCCACCGATGGCCCCAGTGCGGCCACCAGTGCCACCAATGTGGCCGCCTGGGACCCCCATGCTGCCCACCTCCATCTCTCGGTGGCCACAGGCACCTTCTCCATGGGCTCCTTCAACCCTCTTCTGGCCCTGTCCCCGTCTAGTGTCCCTGTCACCCCCTTTGCGTCCCTGTCCCCATCTAGTGCCCCTGTCCCCTCCTAGTGTCCCTGTCCCCCCATAGTCCCCATCCCAGTGGAATGTCCCTATCCCCCTCCTTGTGTCCCTGTCCCCCCCTTGTGCCCCTGTCCCTCTCCAGTGCCCCTGTCACCCCCTTTGTGTCCCTGTCCCCCCATGATGGTGCCCCCCCCCCCTAGTCCCCATCCCCCTGGGATGTCCCTATCCCCCTCCTTGTGCCCCTGTCCCCTCCTTTGTGTCCCTGTCTCCCACTTTGTGCCCCTGTCACCCCCTTTGTGTCCCTGTCCCCCTCTAGTGCTCCTGTCCCCCCATGATGGTGCCCCCCCATAGTCCCCAACCCTCTGGGATGCCCCTGTCCCCCCTTTTGTGTCCCTGTCACCCTCTAGTGCCCCTGTCCCCCACTTTGTGTCCCTGTTCCCCCCATGATGGTGCCCCTCCCCATAGTCCCCATCCCCCTGGGATGTCCCTATCCCCCTCCTTTGTGTCCCTATCCCCCTCCTTTGTGTCCCTGTCCCCCCCCCTCAGTGATGCCTCCCCATTATCCCCATCCCCCTGTCATGTCCCTGTCCCCCTCCTTGAGCCCCTGTCCCCCCCTTTGTGTCCCTGTCCCCCATTTTGTGTCCCTGTCACCCCCTTTGTGTCTCTATCCCCCCAGTGTCCCTGTCCCCCCATGGTGATGCCCCCCACAATGTCCCTCTCTCCCTGCCCCCAGTGCTGCCCCCCTCATTATCCCCATCCCCCTCTCATGTCCCTGTCCCCTCTCCTTGTGTCCATGTCCCCCTCTAGTGCCCCTGTCCCCCCCACTGTTCCCCCCCATTATCCCCACCCCCCCTCAATGTCCCTGTCCCCCATGGTGATGTCCCCCACAATGTCCCTGTCCCCCCATAGTGCCCCTGTTTCCCCCCATTGTTCCCTCCCCTTGTCCCCATCCCCCTGTCATGTCCCTATCCCCCTCCCTGTGTTCCTGCCCCCCCCAGTGATGCCCCCCCATTATCCCCATCCCCCCTCAATGTCCCTGTCCCCCTCAAAGTCCTTGTTCCCCCCTCTAATGACACCCCCCCCACCATTGTCCCCATCCCCCTGAAATGTCCCCCCTCCCCAGTGGTGCCCCCCCCATCATCCCCTCTCCTCTCCCCCTTTCGGATGCCGGAGGGGGGTGTGTTAGGGCTTGGGGGGGTTACTGGGTGCTCCCCACCCTCCCTGGTGCCCAAACCGGCCTGACGAGGGTTGCGCAAGGCGGGTGCTGTGGGCAGGGCCCCCCCCTTCCCCCCCCCCAAACATAGCTTCCCCAACACCCCTGGACTTCGGCCTGCGCCACCCAACCCGACGCCTTCCGCCCAGGGATTGGGGGTCCCCCTGGGTGCCCCCGAGCCTGGGGAGTGTAAGGGGGGCCTGGTTAATAATTAGCCTTTCCCCCCCCCTTCTCCATGCCAGGAGCACAGAGCCCCCTTTGTGCACAGGGCAGGATGCGGCCCCCTCCCCGCAGCCACACAAAGAGGCCTTTGTGGGGCCCCAGCCCCCCCAAAACCAGGGCACAGAACCCCCCCACACACACCCCACCCTGGGGGCACAGAGAGGGCCCCCCCGCCCAAAGCCAGAGTGGGGGTGGCAGTTGTGCCCTGGCCTAGAGATGGGGGGTGAATGGTGCCTTTGTGGTCCCGGCTCGGGGGGGCAAAGCGGGGCCTGAGAGCCCCCCCAGGGGTGGCGGATGAGAACAGGCAGCTCGGTACATGCATGGAAGGGACCCCCCCCCCCCCCCAATCCCTGCAACCCCCCACTCTGCTGAGAACGGGCAGCTCGGTACATGCATGGAAGGGGTCAGCACCCCCTGTAACCACCAATCTGCTGAGAACGGGCAGCTCAGTGCATGCATGGAAAGGAACAACACCCCCAGTAACTCTCAATCTGCTGAGAACAGGCAGCTCGGTGCATGTATGGAAGGGAACAACACCCCCTGTAACTCTCAATCTGCTGAGAACAGGCAGCTCGGTGCATGTATGGAAGGGGCCTGCACCCCCTGCAACCCTAACTCTGCTGAGAACGGGCAGCTCGGTACATGCATGGAAGGGACCCCCCCAATCCCTGCAACC